>MU700217.1:0-33373 GCA_026770625.1 Nicotiana glauca
TCTCAAATACGGATGCACATTTATGTGACCCAAATCCTATTCTCAACGAAGTCGAAATGTATCTAAAGCCACAGGCGTACTGGTACGATGTGGTTAAGGAATACATTTTCATGACGTTGCAATTCTTTAAAATTAAAAAGCGAAACATTAATGCAAATAATTAAAAACATATAATCGGAATCGGATAAAAACAAATACAACAGTTGAGCGACCGTGCTAGAACGACGGAATTCGGGAGTGCCTAACACCTTCTCCTGGGTTAACAGAATTTCTTATCCGGATTTCTAGTTCGCAGACTGTAAAAGAGTCAAACTTTCCTCGGTTCGGGATTAAATCGGTGACTTGGGACACATTATATTCTCAAGTGGCGACTCTGAAAAACTTAAATAACTAATCCCGTTCCGACTGTCCTTAAATTCGAAAAACTCCTTTCCCTTCCTTTATTATATCCCTTTCCGGGGTGTAGTAATAGTAGCATAAAAAAAGGAGGTGTGACAACTGGTTCAAAGACCACTTCCCTTAAAACTGGTGTTATCTTTCTTCTTCCCCAAGTGGATACCTGACTTCCAGAAAATTTTCCAAATGAAAGGAAAATTTTCTGCCCCAGTTTGATAATCTTCTACGTGGCATGCCTTTCCATTAATGCCATTTCCTTTTTCCTGTTTCAAATCAAAGAAAATTTGTTAGTTTAAAACGCGGTGGTTGGTTGTGATGCTCATGCAGGGATGGTTCTCCTTCTCTCCTTCCCTGCTCTGCATTCCATTACACCACCAAAATCTGCTGGGGATGATATTATTTGCTGGTCTTAGCACGACTTGCCCTGCCTTGCATCGTCTTTCCTACCTTCTTGACGACTCCTTATTCACAAGCCTTTCATCATTATTTCCAGTCTTCTTATTGGAATCCCCATATTCATATGATAGTGACTTTGCTTGAGGGTCTTGCATGTTTTACCGATGAACTACTTTCTTCGTTCAATCGTGTCACTGAAAATACCTTTTCTGCTGGGGATATCCTTCTTGATACTGGTCAATCCCTTTGCCAATCTCTTCTTGCTGGGGATATCCTTCTTGACACTGGCCTTGCGCTTGTTCCTTCCCTACTCATACCACTCGAATGCACTAGTCAGATATCGTCTTGCAAGCTGATGGCAGATTCTGAAGTCATTTCTCACAAACAGACTCTATTGGGGAATTTTTGATAAAAGGAGAAATATAAAAGAAACAGAATAAAAGACAAAGGAAGAGGATGACTCTCTAAAAAAGGAAATTTATAAAATAAAAACTTATTAAACACGGATACTAACTCTAATGGCCATGACATGCACATATAGCCTATCCTCCGTCATTAATTCGTCTTTCACAATTTCTGTTTGGTGCTTTCCCATCTGATTCTCACCCTTATTCGACTTGTAATGCCCGAAGGTCTTCACTATCAAGCCTCTCTCATTTTGGCTCTTCTCTCAGCTTTCAGTCGCCTCAAGGTGCCCGTGAAGGTTTTCACCAATAAGACTCTCTCATTTGTATTACTTTTCAGCTGGGGATTGGGGTGTTACCACTAAGACTCTCTCACATTTCTTTTCTGCGGGGATCAGAGTCTTTTCTGCTGGGGATCAGAGTATTATGTTCTGATGAAACTCTCTCATTTACCTGACTTGGCCTCTTTTGAAGATTGGTCAAAAGGTCTTTCTTTGGACCGTAATGTGGGATTTTGGATAGGCTAGAAAGAAAGGGTATTTGAAGGCTCAAAACAAATCAATTTGGGTTCAAAATTTACAACCTTCGGAATTAGATTTCTTTACAAAAAACACAACCTTTGCCCCAGTTTCTTGCTTGGGGATTTTTAATTTTCATTTACACTATGACCGAGCTGTGAAGCGCCTACTTATCCTCTTTGAGGAATCAGGTCAAACGTAGTTCCCAATTCCTCGTTGTTCTAGTTTTCCCTTTTTCTTTTTCTTTATCTCTTTCTTTTCTTTTTGTTGTTTTTGTTGTTTTCTTTTTCTCTTTTTTTCTTTCTTTATCTTCCATGTTTGTGCTTCTAATCTTTGCTACTGATTCCGAAAGAGGGGTATGAAAGAAATCAAATAAACCTCAAAGGGTTGACGACAGATAAAGTGCTTGGGTAGCAGAATAAAATGCCTTCGTCATTCCAATCTTCAAAATATACCAAGTGCACACAATGCGGTTAAACATTTGCCATATCTTTAAAGCACTGTTGGGCAACACTCTCATTTTCATTATCACGAATGACCCCATGTCAATTTGGCTAGCTTGCCTTTACGGTTTTCTTTATGCTTGCCCCAGTTTCACATGACTCAGGTTCCAAATAATCTCAAACCGTTCTTATTTCCTTTAAATGTCCCGATCACCTCCCAATGGTTTTATGATTAACTTTTAAAGATTAGGCCAAAATTATGCGTGCACGTCATGTTACTAGAGTTGACAGAAAAGAAGTATAAAGAGAAAAGACTTAGAAAAATGACTAGAAATAAAGGAAGACAGGGAATTGCATTAGACAGACAGGGGAAGAGTTTGTATAACAAAACAAGCACAATAAACTGGGTTACAAATTTTAGAACAAACCTAGGCAATATTAAATGAGATACTACGACCAAACGAAACTTGGAAAAATCAAAGATAGAAGGGTTTGACTTACAGACAATATCCAGATTATAACCCTAAAATAATCTGGACAACAGAAATGACACCAAAATAAGCCACCAAAAACTCCACTCTGGTTGACCAAGAAATGGAGAGTCTTTCCAATTACCAAGCATGACATCTTAGCCACTGAGCTTTGCATCAACAATATTAGGACCTTCACACTGTCTTCATCCCATTGTTATCAATAAATCGCTTCATCAGCCAAGCCAGTGTCCTGTTCAGCCAACTACTTTTGGGCACCGGTATCAACCCACTCGGTTCTGAGGTTCTCTACCATTGTCCTCTGACTTTGTGTTGCAGGGAAGAGTTATTTTAGGAACCACAACCAACCACCTCAACTTTCACTGATTCAAAACAAAACATGTTAGAATGGACTCAGTCAGTCCTTATTATTAACAATATTTTTTGTGGACTCAGCCAGTCCTTATTATTATCAAAACTTTTTTTTTTCATTTTATTTTTTTCTTATTTTCTATTTTTCATTTTTTTGTTGTGGTCGAATCTTATGGAGATTGCCTACGTATCATGACCCCACATGAATCAGACCTTGCGTAGTTTGGTCAGATACACGGTAAATAACAACAAAACATTTTTTTTCATTTTTACAATACAACAAACTTGATAACACAGGTTTAAAAGCTGACCATACTTAACATACTTTGACAAAAAGACAACCTACAGACTCGAAAATCAAACACCACATGATCTAATCAAAAGAAATACAAATTAAAAAACAGACTGGCAGATTCCTTCTTTGTTTGCCAATTTCAACCCAAATGGTTATTTCCGCAAATGTGGCCCCTTCCCAATATCACATGAATTTTGAGGCCGGGAAGGATTATTTTACAAACTTGTCCGTTCTTTTACGAAAATAGCCTTTCGACAACTGAAAGATACTCTAAGGCTATCTCGACAAGAACGGTTCAATACCCTGCCAAAGCTGGCACGGCTTATTTTGACCAAAAATCACAACGGCATTCACTTGCCTACTGACTCTTTTTTTCTTGATTTTTTCAAAATAAAACCCGATATTACAAACACGGCCTTCCAGCGCCTCGGGGACGAAGATTTTAAGGCTGTGTGGGTCAACTGGCAAAAATCTAAAAAATGACCCAAAAGTGGCTGTTTATGCAAAGTCAGCCTTCTGGCATCCCTTTCGGAAACATTCAGCTATTTTTGACAAAAAGCATCACCTAATTTATTCAAGACTCTTTTTCTTGTTTTCTAAATTAAAATAAATGACCCGGTATTGCAAACAGCGCCCCGGGGACGAAGATTTTAAGGCTGTGAGGGTCAAAAAATCAAAACCTGACCCAAAGCGGTCATTCATGCAAAGTTAGCCTTCCGGCGTCCCTTTCGGGAACATTCGATTATATTTGATAAGGACGGCATCATCCGACTTATTTATAACAAAATTAGAATTTGATATTTTTTGGCTATTTTTTGCAAAAAGGGGAGGTTGGACTCGACGAGGGTTGCCTACGTATCTCACATCCGGTGAGAATCAAACCAGCGTAGTTCTGCCGATTGGATACGGGCGAGAACAACTAATTTAGATAAACATATATTTTTTTTTCCTTGAAAATGGATAAAACATACAAAATCTTTTTGAATTTTCTTTTTCTCTTTTTTTTTATTTTCTGATTTATTGAAAATGATGACAAAGTACAAATTTTTTTTGAATTTTCATGCTTTTTTTTTTTATTTTCAAAATGTGGCATGGGGGACATAGGGAATTCCAAGACTTCTTGGATTCCACAAATGTTCCCCATGTGCTTTTCCCAAAAATAAAGCATGGGGGACATGGAGGAATTCCAAGACTTCTTGGATTCCACAAATGTTCCTCATGTGCTTTTCCCAAAAATGAAGCATGGGGGACATGGGAGAATTCCAAGACTTCTTGGATTCCACAAATGTTCCCCATGTGCTTTTCCCAAAAATGAAGCATGGGGGACATGGAGGAATTCCAAGACTTCTTGGATTTCACAATTGTTCCCCATGCCTTTGATTTAAAATAATATCATGCTTATCTAAAAAAACCGTGCAACCTTCTTATTTAACGAGATCAGCATGACCAGGCGTGCCATTTGTCCTTAACTATTATTGGTCCGCCAAATAACCATTTTACCCTTGAATAAATACAACATGTAGCACATAGGATGCATCAAGATGATCTTTTCCTTTCAGGTCACCTGTCCTAGACGGACCCAACCCCTGTGTTGAGTCCCCTAAGTCAAATGCACATGATGAAAATAAACGTTCCTACTAGGGATCCGGTATGAAGCTGTGTTATTCTAGGTTCAAAACCTGGGTGTTTGTTCTAAACCTGGCTTACCCGAGCGGACAGCTCGAGCCGAGGGGGAGGCAGCGTACCGGGAATATAGAAGCTTCGCCGGCTTTGCAACTTATCCGAACCTCATTCTAAAATTGGGAAAAGACTCTAACAGAAAAGAAGTCACACGAAGTGCACCCTTCTTCATGATGTAGAAGACTCAGAGAGAGGATGGGTTCGGCACAGTTTATATACAGTTCACAAAATATGAAATCGGTAATAGCAACACTTAGCACATTAGGCCCAAACATGTAACAAAATCAGATAATATACCAGCCAAATACAACAAATAAACCAAGCTCGAATTCTAAACCCTGAACCAAAAGTTCTGGGTTACTTTCCCCAGCAGAGTCGCCAGAGCTGTCACACCTCCTTTTGGCGCTACCGCACCCCGCGAAGGGCGTGGTAAATGGAGTTTTTCCAATTAAAGGACAATCGAAACGGGATTCGTTTATTAAGAGATTCAGAGTCGCCACTTGGGAGATTTATGGTGTCCCAAGTTACCGGTTTGAATCCCGAATCGAGGAAAAGATTGACTCTGTATTACAGTCCGTCAACCAGAAATCCGAATAAGGAATTCTGTTAACCCGGGAGAAGATGTTAGGCATTCCCGAGTTCCGTGGTTCTAGCACGGTCGCTCAACTGTCAAATTTGGCTTATTTATCTGATTTATAACATGCTTTAACTTATGTGCAAATTTTAACCTTTAACCGCTTTTAATATTATTATTATTATTTTTAACAAAGAATTGTAACGTTGTGAAAACGTATCCCGAACCACGTCACATCAATGTACCCGTGGTTATTGACACATTTCGACTCCGTTGAGATTTGGATTTGGGTCACATAAATGTGTAGCCATGTTTAAGAAAGTAAATTATTAAAGGCGTGCCTAAAGTGACTAGCGTATCATTAATTTGTGTAAGGCCGTGAAATTTTGCTAAACAGCCCATCCCGAAAAATCTAAGTAATTTTACAAACACATATAGAGGGCCCCGCGGCTTATGTATTTTTGGTTGTCGAGGCTCGTCTCATTCATTATTTTTTAAAAGAAATTACGACGTCATGGAAATGCATCTCGAACCACGTCACAATCAATATACCCATGATTATCGACACATTTCGACTTCGTCGAGATTTGGATTTGGATCACATAAATGTGCACCCGAGTTTAAGAAGGTAGAATTATTAAACACGCGCCTAAAGAGACTAACGCGTTGTTATTTTGGGGAAGGCCGTGAAATTTGCTAGACAGCCCGTCCCGAAAGCTAAGTATTTTAATATATATATTTATGAGGGCCCCGCAATTTGAGCGTTTTATTTGGCGAGGCTCGTCTCGTCTATTTTAAAAGGATCATCCTAAAGTGACTACATTTTTTCTATTAAGTTTGTCTCTAAAATGAAAGAAGAAAAGGTCCTAAATGATTTACATGCTTACGAGTTGTTATAGTCGGGTTTCGAACACAATTCATTAAATTAGAAAATAGATGCAATATGGGTATTCCGTTTACCAACATGGGCCCAGGTCCAAACATGTGTAGTATTCAACATGACCTGGGCCACCTTATTCCGAATTGGGCCTAGTTAATTATTTCTACACATATTTACAGTTTTGCATATGCAGAAATATAAGATGATAGTATCTAACTAAGCAAATTACATGCGAGTTATAGAAAAAGCAATTAGTTGGAATGAAGTAACTTAAGAGTCCGGTTTTAGCCCTAAATTCAGATAATTGATTGTTGGAGCTAGACTGCCATGGTATTAAAACAATCTACTGGCCTGATTTTAGTTAACATGCATTTGAACCTATACTACCTAATAACCAAACTAAAACAACAGGACATTATTGACTACATTATTATAACACTGTCCAGTTATACAAAATGGCAGAAATTTATACAACCAGTAGTGTGTAGAATGTTTTAAGTACAATCAGTAACAAGAAAAGAAAAAGTTATATAAAGACTTCAAAACTTCCATTCTTTCATAATGTATTCATGCTCCTATATTTCGGCTTACAAATTGTCAAGGTTACAGCCGTGTACCTGGATTTGGAAGTTCAAAAAGAAAGAAGGAGTAAATCAGCAGTAGCAGATAGCAGAAGCCCCAGCAACAAACAACAATAAAAGTGTACAGCAACCAACACAACAATTTCAACTCCAGGAATGACTCATTGGCCCCCAGAACCAAACAGAAATAGAGATTGACCCATAGCAATACCCAACAGCTTTAAAAAAACAACTTCAACAACTCAACAGACCATGATTCACTCAAAAATACCAAGTTCGACTGGAAAACAAGCAATTCATGGAGGATAACTATTAGAACTCTTAATCACTCGATGTAACAGTCTGATATTTTTCAATGGAACAGTAGCTCTCCTCAAAAATGAAAATGATCTAAAACACTGAAAGTATTCTCTCAAACTATCTAAAAACCACTGATTCAATAAGAGAAGACCCTTCTTAAACCTCCAGTCTCCTCCCTTCTTAACTTTCAGTTTTCCTTAATGTTTTTTTAGCTCTCTAACTCTCTCTCTAAAACTGATTCAAAAAAAAAGCACCAGGAGAAGACCCCTTATTCTGTCCAAAGTTTTTCTATTTATATGCTAACCCCCAGCCCTTATCAGCCCCTTTGAAATACTTAAACAAATATCAAGACCATTTTTTTCCCATGATATTCCCTTACAGCCCCACTACTATGTGTCTTGTTCCCTTTGTTTTTTTCAAAGTTTGGGTACCTATTTGTTTAATGCCACTATGTCTTGTTCCTCACTCCTATTTAACAACACATTAGTTTAATGTTGGATTGGTATTTACTGGCAGCCCACTAAGATTACCCATTTCAAATTTTTTTAATCCCAAAACACCCCTGAAGACCCCTGTGATTTACTGCACTGATGTCCTACCTCAAATAATCCCTTTAATCTGTATTAAACCTTCAGCTATAACCCAATGACCTAAATGTAAACCTAAACACCAATTAACCTGAACTATATCCTAATTAATCATTGGGCTGTAAATCAGTAAACCTCCTAATTAACTGGAAACTCTGGAACCGCTACCCTTAATCAGCTATAACCAAACCCTAACCCAATTCACACGAAAACTTACTAGAACTCAGATTGGATCACATAGCGTCAAAACAAAGGGAATAAGCTAATCATATGGGGAACCAATCATGATTATCTTAGACGAAATGGAACGAGCAGGGAAACAACATCATGATGAACAACAAAAGCAAATTGAAATAGTATCATGTACAACAGAGCAGGGAATCACACAAAATGAATCACATTGAAATAACACTACCAGAAAATCTTATAGGAATAGTCATAGTTTGTACAAGAACATTACGGGTATTGACTTTTACAATCAAATTCAAGGACAAACACACTCAATCGATTCAACATATACCAATCAACCATATGAGAAGAACTGGACCAGAAAAAGGTCCGAAAGAGAAGAGAGAAACAAATTTGAATGAAATACAATGAAGCTTAACTAAACAGCGCCAAAAATAGAAAAGAAAAGAAGTAGATTACCTCAAAATCGCAGACCAGACTCCAATCAGTTCCCATTGAAACTTCAACTCGAACTTTGAGGCCAAAACGGACCTTAATCGAGTGTTCTCGACTGAAAACACTCGACTAAGGTCGATTTAAGAGCCTCAAATTTTCCTTTTACTCAGGAAGGTTTTGGCTTTTTTTAGGTCTCTTTAGTTGATTTAAGATTCGACCAATTCTGGCTTGATTCGAAGGAAACTAGGGGTGGTTTGGGAACGAGGGATGTCAAATGGTCACAGGGTGTAAGTTTGGGACTGATTTGAAATGGCGCCGCCACTGGGGATCTGTGGCGGCGCTAGGGTTTATATCCTTAAATCAATATTCGACGGGGTCTGGTGGAATTCGAAGGAAGGGGTTTGGATATTCAGGAAGAGGAAGTTGAGGTGGTTCTGCGGTGTATTTTTGGAGATCATCAGAGACTTGTCGCCGGACACGGCGGAGGGGATGTTAGGGTTTTGTTTATTCAAAGAGCTGGGCTAAGATTCAAGGGAATTTGAGGGTGGCATGGAGATGGGGAGGTTATGGGGAAGAAGTGGTGTAAAAATGGGGTCGTTTGGACCACCGGAATCACTGTGAGGAGATTTCCGGTGGGTGGTCGATGGTGGGTGAAGGCGGAGGGAGACATGTCTGTCTCTGAAGCGTTAGAGACGACGAGGGTGGGGTTTGGCTTGGGGGGTGTGGGTTGTGTTTGAAATATATATATGAAAGGGTGGAATGAATCCAGGCCGTTCGATGTGATGAGATCAACGGCTTGGATCCATTCATTAAAGGAAACGACGTCGCTTCGAAATAGAGACCGGGTTGGTCTTTGAAGTGAACGGGTCCGGGTCGAATGTAGGTAGTGGAGATGGATTTCAGGTCGTTGGATCGTGATCAATGGACGGCTAAGATCTCCTGGCCATGGAACGGCGTCGTTTCACTTTGATGAAGGCTGGACGTGACCGTTCGATCTAATGAGATCGACGGTCTAGATTGGGTAGGACAAAACGACGTTGTTTAGACGTCTGTGAAGACTGATCAATTGGACCGGGTTAAGAAGGGTAATTTGGGCTGGGGTAAGGGGGTTTGATTTGGGCCTGGGTAAGACTGGCTTGGTCCGATTTTCTAGTCATTTTTGTTCTTTTTCTTTTACTTTCTTTTAATTTCTAATTAACAAAAATTCTACAATAAATTGTAAAACCAAAAATTAACTTAAAAATATTAATTAACCGTTAATAATAATTAACAGATAAGATTTGACACCAACTAGAAACAAAAATCATGCAATTGTACATTTATTGACAAAAATAGAACAAATACATATTTTGTGATTTTCTTTCTTTTAAAACCAAGTTATGGTTTAATTAATTCCTAAGTGAACAATTAGATCCTAAGTGTGCATGCAACATATATTTTTGTATTTTTATTTAATAATTTAGACATATAAACACGAACGCACAAATGCAAACAATAAAAGAAAAATAACACAAAATCCGCAAAAATTGCAAACAACACAAAACATTTTATTTTGGATTTTTTGGGAGTATTTCTCATATAGGGAAAAAATTACGTGCTTACACCCGGTACAAGTCTTATATATGGTTTAAGCGCTTTCTGTGAAGTTTGGTTGAAATTGGACGTCGTTTTGACGTGTTTTGGGCTTAAAACTCTAAATTTGAAAGTTTATGAAGTTTGAAGAAAAAAACTAGTGATTTTGAGGCATGATTCATTGTTTTTGATGTTATTTTGGCGATTTGATCACGCGAGTAAGTCCGTAGGATATTTTTGAGGTTGTGT
This sequence comes from Nicotiana glauca, assembly GCA_026770625.1. Lineage (NCBI taxonomy): Eukaryota > Viridiplantae > Streptophyta > Magnoliopsida > Solanales > Solanaceae > Nicotiana > Nicotiana glauca. The sequence goes on from MU700217.1 coordinate 10,342, forward strand.
GCATAATAGGTTTGAAGCCCCGAGGGCTCGGGTGAGTTTTGGACAGGCATCAGATTGCATTTCTCATTTTTAAAAATCTGGTATTTCTCAGTTCTGGTGTCTTCGCATTTGCGAAGAAGTACTCGCAAATGTGGATTCGCAAATGCGACTACCTAATCACAAATGCGAGAAAGTGGAGGCCTGACAGGTTTCGCAAATGCGGAAGAAATCATCGCAAATGCGAAGGGCCATGGATCGCAATTGCGAGGCCACTTTCGCAAATGCGAAAGTCCCAGTGTTGGCCTGGCTTAGCAAATGCGAAGCTGTGTTCGCAATTCCCACATTTTGTCGGGGTTCGCAATAGTTCGCATTTCCCACATCTGAGGCCTGCATTTTTCATACTTAGTCGAATTTTTCACCATTTTCTTCATTCTTTCAAAACCCAAACACACCTAGGCGATTTTCCAAGAACGAGATTTCTTCCAAATCAATTGTAAGTTGGTTTTTACTTAATTCCTTCAATATTTAACATCGTTAAACATATTTTTATCTTAAAATCAAGGAATCCCATGGGTGAGAATGGGGGTTTTGGGTAGAACTTAGGGTTTTAAAAAATTGGGGATTTGGATCTCAATTTGAGGTCCGATTTCAAAACAAATCATAGATATGGAATCGTGGGGGAAAGGGTAACCGGGTTTTGATTCGAACCTCGGGTTTTGACCATGTTGGCCCGGGGGCATTTTTGGACTTTTTGGGCAAAACTTTGGAAAATTCATTTTTATGCATTCAAATTGATTCAATTAGCATTGGTTGATGCATTTAAGTAATTTGTGACTAGGTTCGAGTGATTTTATGGTGGAATCGAGGGGTAAAGCTATACTTGAGGCTTGAGTTGAATTTGAAGCTTGAGGTAAGTGTTTGGTTTAACCCTAGCTTGAGGGATTAGGATTTGAGTCATAATTGCTACCTCTTTTGTGTGGAGTACGACGTATGGGCATGGTGACGAGTATCCATGCGTCAGTATCGAGCATGACCGTGAGTCTTAATTTGATAATTGTACACTTTTGCTTGATCCTATAAAGATCTTGACTGAATATTGGTATTATAAATGTTAAGAAGAAGTTGAATAGTATTAGTTATAGCTCACTCTCCCTTGTCGGGATGTTTGACTTGTTGTTATTGTTTCCGTGCCGGGAAAAGTATTGATTTGATTGTTCCCTTGCTGGGAAGAGTATTAAATTGATTGTTCCTTGCTAAGCTCGTATTGTGTATTATGTTGAAAGAGATGGGAGCGAGTGGTACGCCTACCACACATGATATATTGAGATGGGAGCGAGTGGTACGCCTACCACACATGATATATATTGAGATGGGAGCGAGTGGTACGCCCACTACACATGATATTGAAATGGGAGCGGGTGGTACGCCTACCACGAGATATTGAGAAATAGGATCGAGTTGCATGCCTGCAACGAGATGAGTTGAATATGAAATTTGCCTTGTTTATTCATTATTGCTAGAATTTAAACTATAGATGTACTTACCATTATTCCCCTGAAGCATGCTCCCCTTCCCAGTTAAATTATTATGTTCTTGCTATTTTCCGTTGTACTCGTATATATATATTTCTGCACAGGTTTATGTGATGTCCAGTCTAGCCTCGTCACTACTTCGCCGGGGTTAGGCTATGCACTTACCAGCATATTGGGTCGGTTGTGCTGATGCTACACTCTGTGCATTTTTGCACAGGTCCAGGTTTCGAGCAGCAGCAACAGCAGCTTTAGTTCGGGAGCATACTCTCAGTCCGGAGAGACTCGAAGTAGCCTTGCAGGCGTCCGCAGGCCCAACGTCTCCCTTCTATTCTTACATTAGACTGTCATCTCTTTGTATTCGGGATAAACAGATTTATGTTTCTTTCAGACCTTGTATTTAGTAGTTCTTAGATGTTCGTGAGTATGTGACTCCAGTTCTTAGTTAGAGATTATGTTGGAATTCAGTATCTTGTTTAGCTATTTAAATTTAAGACTTCCGCTTATTATTGTTGACTTTTCGTTGTTTAAATATTATTGTCGAAGGATTGTTAAAAGGCTTGTTTATTAAAGGAAAAGCAACTAAATTTGGCTTGCCTAGTTTCTACGAGTAGGCGCCATCACGACTCCCGAGGGTGGGAAATCCAGGTCGTGACACATTATTAACGTGCAGCACATGTTTATAGATACTAGTAATGTATAATAATCCTTCCAATTGTTTCGGATGAATACTCTCACATTCTTTTTGGACTTATGTCTTGATAAACTTCACAAGTATTGTTTCAACTTGGGAGAATTACACATAAGTACAATTCATACACACATATTACAACTGAGTAGCCCAGTTATAACTTTGCAAATCTATAGCCCAAAGATAATAGGCCCAAATTCGAAAACCAAGTAATTTTTTCACACAATTAGCATTTCTTACTGTCAATGCTATATCAACATTCCTATTGTTGAGGAGAGATTATGTACTCATCTCCTACCAAAATCAGTATTTTCCTATTTACTTTATGAGATAATTAATAAAAATATATATAAATATAAAAAGAGAAAGAAAAAAAGAAGAACTGGTAGCATTTTTCCCCTTTGTCAATTGCAGAAAAATGTTGGATTCAATTAAATAGTTACTAAACATATAATATGTGAATATAAATGTAGAAGAAATCAATTAAACAATTAATAAAATATACATTCATTTATAAAGAAACAAATAAAAATAAATTTGGCTGCTTTTTTGCTTTATCAATGGTAGAACCAATGTTTTAAAAAGCGGGGGCGTGAGGCGAGGCGTTTTACCTCTGACGAGGCGAGGTGTAAGCCCTGAGACACGGGGCGTAAGTCTCATGGATCTTTATATTTTACTAATTTCAAGAATTTTAAGATAGTATTAAATAAATTTTTTTATAAAAATTACATTAAAATTACAAAATTATAATAAATAATATATTTAAAATATTAATAAATTATAATTCAACTATGAATAATACGAAAAGTATGACGTATGTCAGAATATGCAAATAGTTGCAATTTCGTTATAACTCAAACATCAAAAGTAATGTATTCGATACAAAATCTTATATGTATCTCTTAAGGAGTAATGAATCTTGAAAGAATTTCGATATTATAACTTGATATTTCTCTTAAAATATTTTTTTAATATGCTTTATATTTTAAAGAGAATTTATATAATTAAAAACATAATTCATAATTTAAATATGATTCTCAAGCATCATTCATTTTTAAGTTTCAACAAGTTAATAAAGTGACACATAATTCACCATACAATACCATGATAACTAATTATTTGTACATAGTTACTAGCTAGTACCGAGCTATTAAATTAATAAGTATTGTATCTCATAAACGTGCAAAAAAAATAGAAAAAAAATTATAAAAAAATTATGGATTATTATATAGTAAAGACGTAACAATAGTTAATAAATAAATACTTTTTAAATGAAATATTTATTTAAAATTAACTATTATAGCAGTCTTAGTGGACAATATGCAATAATTTAATTAAAACAATACTCTCACCATAATAATTTATACTTAGGAAAAAAGTAATTTTGAGTAGTCTACGATTTATTAAGAAAATTCGAAGATTTACAATGTTAGTTACATACAATTACATAAAGTTCTATTAGGCAAGCCCAGTATGCTGGGTGTTGGGTGTGTCGGGGGCGTAAGCCCCGATGGCCGAGGCGTAAGTCTTACGGAACTAAGCTCCACACATAATCCCAGGGGCGTTTTACGAGTGCTCCGCTCCGGGGCAAGCCCCGGGCGAGTCCCAATTCTGCCTTTTAAAACAGAGGGAAGAACAAATGGTAATTCCTTCTTATACACACATCATTGCTAGATTTTAGTTCTTTATTTTTTTTCTTCAATGATATCATTAATAGAGTTTAACCCAAAGCAGAGAATAAGTTAAAAACAAGTAAATGAGGTTGTTCGGCTTGAGAAAAAGTAAAAAATTCACAAAAATTTAATTTCGCCGTTGTACATTCTTATACACTGGTATATACATAATTATACTAAATTATATACACTTATACATATTTATACAATATATATACATTTGTGATTATAATGTCTAAATAATGTACTTATGTTGTATATAATTGTGTATAAACAACAATTATATACGTTTACGGACAAAATACCTTTTAGCTACCATTACACCTCAATTCAACACTAAAATCAAGAAGAAGAAGAAGTTAGTAATCCACCAAATACCTATAAATAATGTATCAGCTTGGTATAATAGTGTATGAGGAGGAAAGTGAGATCATTGTCCGATCTTTATCGTCGAATCCCCAAATGTGTTTTTGTAGGACCGGGGAGAACACTCGCAGGGGTGCAGGCGTTTTGAGAGAGCGCAAAACTCTAACTTGAGTAAGTTCCAGACAGGCAAAAGGGGATGTTTATATACCCATATACACTATTATATAATATTATACATTGTCATATCAATGAATCCTATAAATTGAGCTTCACAAGTTCTTCTTCTTCTTTTTCTTCTTTTTCTTCTTTCTTGAGCCTCTTCTGAAATTTAACTTAAATCTAGCTCAAATTTGCTTCAAATCTCTTCAAATTTAAGTTTTGAACTCCTCTTGATATTTCAAATCTATTGGAACAACAACAAATAATTTTTTCAAGCAAACCCAATAATACCCAATTCAAAATTAATCTCAAATCTTATATCTGAGTTTGCTTTCAAACTCAAAATCTCATATATGGTTCAAACTTAAAGCTTCAACCTTCAATGGAATTTTTTTAATCAATCAAATTTTAGATTTGAGAAACTTGAGCTCCAATAATGGAGGTTTTATGATTATATACGCTGGAAAGAAGAGAATACTAAGCCTAGTAACGAGGATGAGGCAAATTTGTAACTGTACAACTTCAAATCTTGTTCAAAGATCCAGCTTCGCACTTGGAGTTGAAGTGTGCTTATATGATAAGGCAGAATACGGATAAAAGAGGATAAAATATCATGGTATAGCCAGTTTTCACACTGGTCAATGAAAAATAGCCAGCGTTTACCAAGTCAATGAAAAATAGCCACTATTTTGCTGCAACAGGACCGGTCCAGTATAATATACGGGAGTTCTGGTGCATTTATGTACGAACTCCAGCATATTATGCTGGACCGGTATACTTTGTTTACTCCTATAAAATTTGCGGGAGACTGGAGCACCAGTGCTCCAAACTCCAGTATATTACACTGGACAATTATACTTGCTGGAACTCCCGTAAAATTTACTGGAGTTCCAGCATCATTATGCTTGAACTCCCGTAAAATTTGCGGGAGTTCCAGCATAGTTATCCTGGAACTCCCGTAAGATTTACGGGAGTTCAAGCATACTTATACTGGAACTCCCGTAAAATTTACGGGCGTATTTTTTCGGATTTTGAACAGTATTTTCGCTCAGATTTAAAGTGGCTAAATTTCGATGACTTTTGAAACTTGACTATTTTTCAATGACCAGTGGTAAATCTGGCTATTTTTGAATTTCTCCCATAAAAGAGAGATATCAAGAAACTTATGTGGGCTATGGACTATAGAGGAACTGAGTCTTTAATGTTGGACTAAATGATGAAAAGATTCTTTAGGTTATATACAACCTGAACCAAACAGGATAAAAGCTTCAAACTTGGGCAATTTTCAATTAGGCAGTTGGGTCAAATGACAACGGACATAATTTTTCCTTCAACTTCAACTTCAAAACACTCTTTTAGTTTCTCAACTTAAATTTAGATATTTTCGGAATGCCTACTCAGTATTGTTTGTATAGTTATCACATCATAAAAATTATTTTTGTATAACTTTCTGGTATCCGGTAACCACTGTCTTGAATAATAAAATTTGCGCATCATAAGAGCACATTAAAGGAGAAAATGCTCCCTACAATAGGTTTTTCCATTCTAAAAGCTCGAATACAAGAGATAAATCTGCTTAATTATTTGAGTCATAGAACTTGATTCGTGACAAATAGTAAGAAGAAAATTTGGATTAGATAACAATTTATAAGACAAGCCTATCCAAGCCTATCACATTTCTTCACGCAATGAATTTAATTAGGAGCAGCCAAGTATGTGTTGTGTTAACATTAATTACTTTATAGAAAATGGCCAATAGAAATCATCAAATGAGCTTTCCCCGTGGCCAACTTACGTTTAAGCAACAAATAGAGATTTTTTTTTTGATTTACTTCAACTAAAATCACTTTTTAGTGCGTCTTTTGGAAATGTCGTACTTATCTTGTTTTAGTAAATCAATTTTGAATGAAAATTACACAACTCAGAAGGAATGGCTTGAAAAGACCAAGTGGAAAGAGTCATTAAAGGGATAAGTCTAGAAGCTTTCAAAAGAAAATTCACTGCAAATTTTGTTAATTTTTTTTATAGCGGGATTATATGTAACATCTTAAGCAAATTATAAAACCATAAAACACGGGACATATGTTGAGTTACTGAATATATAAGAACACAAGTTTTAGATTCTGATGACACATTTTATATCTATGCAGATTTATGCCGAAAGCGGATAATGTCACTATGCACCTAAGTTGTATCATTTTTTTTTTAGCAAAGGAAAGATGCTTATATTATAGCTAGATAGGGTTCAAAATATTATAACCATAGTTTTTGTCACTTAGGACACATTTGTTACCAAAGTTTACTAGACTATTACAAGCGTCAATATTTAAGTGTTTTACAAAAATTACTTGTTCCATTTGATCCCTTCTTAAGCTTGATTCCACATAAATAGACGGTTGAACATAATGCTTTTTCTTAGTTGATGGAGCCTCGCAGTGCTGTGCCAGCTGATGTGCTACTTCATTTCCCTGTCTGAAGTTGTGCTTGAGTATCACGTCCTTCTGCTGGCGCATTAACGATATGCATGCAATTACGATATCATTAAACATGTATTACCTTCATTTATGCATTGTATTATCTCTGTGCAGTCCGTTTCTATTTCGAGAGGAAACAGATTCCTTTCCTGTGCATTTTGGAGTCCTTCAAGGAGTGTTAGTAACATTATATACAGAAAATGTAAGTAGGGAGCATTCTCATGTTTGAAAGTATAATAAATTCATTTCATTCACCAATTTTTCTTTTTTAAACTTATTCAAGCACATGGGTGGAGCTAAGTCAGCAGTAATACAACAGATTAAATATCGAATCCCTCTCTTCTTCAGTATATGTATTACGTGCGTCTGAATAATTTATTTATTTATTTGATTTTTCACTCGATGTTCAGTATTCTCACTGAAGCTGATTAGTAATTCAGATCCACGTCACGTAAGGCCCATTAAAGGAGACGTTAGAACAATTTGTCATAGGGTAATGCTGAATCCATGGGTTATAAAATGGAGCGTTCCTTCTTGTAAAAATAGCACGGGCTAGCCATTTTTTGGACTGGTAACTGCAAAATAGCCAACATTTATAAAATTATTTGAAAATAGCCACTGTTTTGCTTAAATACGAAAAGTTTCAGCATAATATGCTGGATTATGGAGCTCATGTGTATGAACTTCCAGCATATTATGTTGGAACTCCAACACACGAAAAGTTCTAGCATAATATGCTAGATTAAAGAGCTACTGCGTAAAAACTTTCAGTATATTATGTTGGAACTCCAACACATTATTGTGCTGGAATCTCATATGTAAAAAATTTGAACTCCAACATATTATGTTGGAATTTTTCAGGATTTTGAAGGTTGTTTTTGTTCACATTTCATTTTTACATGAAAAAATAGCTAAATTTTAATTATTTTTAAAATTGTAGCTATTTTTTAATTAAAAAAAGCGCAGCTCAGTGCATTAATTATAAATTTGACAATTTTTTAATTACCAACTATAAATTTGGCTATTTCTGATGTTTTTCCTTCCTTCATTGTCGAGGTAACTATATAGGCAAGGACTTCTATTTTCTCTTCAATTGTGAAGAAAGTATAACCAATTTGCTGAATAGTGCTGGTATAACCAATTAAAGGAAATTATAACCAATTATTGTAACAGATAATCTACTTTTTGAGAATAGACTAATCTTCTTGTCTTATCTTAATTAAAAGAAAAAACTGCAAGTGCCAAATTAGGTTCTATCTTGGAGCTATTATTTTATTGCTACTGTCTGATGTCGAATTGGAGATAGCTGTGTTCATTATTATGGAACATTGAACCTTACTCATGTTAAAAAGGATTTATTAAATGCTAACGTTTGCGTCATTTCTTACATTTTTATTTTTATTTTAAAAATTAAAAGTAAAAGAGAGTTAAAGTTTAGGTGACTGATCACGCCCAAGTATATCCTCTAAATAGGATTCTGCGGACGTTGCAAATAAAACCCGAGTATTACGCCCAGGGTCGAATTCACAGAGAGTCAACCTATCAACTGCTACCTTTAGACCCACTAAATCCTTTAGAACCAGCTCCAAAAGACTTTTGAATCACTGTTTGAGGTTTCTTTATGAACTGAAATTGTAGAAAAATAACAAGCTATAACTAAATAACTAAGGTTGTAGACAAATATGAGAGACAAGCTAAGATAATGACTTCCCCTATTGATGGAATCCCTTCTGTTTATGCTTCATACAAATTTACCGACTCACTTTATTAATCATGAACACTCACCTCACCGTAACTCTCTCCCGAGCAATCACAGTAATATACTATTGCACTCTCCCGAGCTACACTAGCTAGCTTTAATTAGCACAGTTCAATTAAGATTACACCCAAGGCTTCGTTATTCCTAATCCCGCCTTTAAACCCGCAGATATAGATTCCTCTTATTACTTTAAGAGTGGTGTTATTCAACAACTACCTAAATATGCACTCTTTTCCAAGTTATGCACACTAAATAGGCACAGTTAATTGAGGATCCTATCAATTAACTACAACAAGAACATAGTTGAATAAATAAAAATTAAAACTGACAAATTTGCATTAACATAAACGAGAAGTTCATTCCCCAGTAGGTTTCATCAAGACCTTAGACAAAAAAATTAGCTACTCATAACTATGGGTAAATAAACTAGAATAGAATTCATCATCAAAATCAAAAGAAAAAAAGAAAGATGTTTGGAGAAATCTCTCACAATAGTTTTTCCTTTCAAGATAACCTAAAAATCACTACTTGCCTCCTTTCGGCGAAGTCTATGGCTTAAATAGGGTTTAGGTCTAAAAAATTCCGTTTTTACACTTTGGTCCCTTAACTTTACGGCGCTTGCCGCGGTTCTGCCGCGGTCGCGGTGGAACCGCGGCAGAACAGTGCCTCTGGTTCTTTAAACTTCTGCAGCAGCTTTTCACCGCGGTTCTACCGCGGTCGCGGTGGAACCGCGGTGGAACAGTAATTTCGGCACTAAAGGGCTGGTATGATATGACTTCAATGAGAATTTGCATTTTTGGCCTCTTTTCTCCAGTATTGACTCCAAAATAGCTCATTAGCCTTCCTTAGCCATTTATTACCTATAAATCATGAAAAACACTAATAAGAGCATTTTGTTATCATATATATCATCAAAACAACATAAGAATATAATTATTCAAAGTGTGATTATAGTCAAATTCACCTATTATGAGTGACAGAATTACTATTAGGTCAGACAAGCCATTTTATCTAGGACTAGGATAAAAGTTACCATATTGTTGTAGGATATATATACACACGCATAGTGGCTCAATATGATATGCTGAATTTTAGTATTATCTAATTAATTTTCTTAAATTTACCCATATATGTTCAATTAGCTTATCATATTTAATTTAAAGCAATTGCACAAAGATCATTTACATGGCAAGAGGCCACACGTACAAAAATCATAGAGTAATAAAGATTTATTAAAAAAATTAACACTTATAAGTAATATAAGTATACCATTGACTGTTGATAATTAACAAGGTAACCCAGTGCATAAAACATTTTGCATTCACGTATGATTTGAGGAAAGACCGTACTCCCAAGAGTGTAATATAGATAACCTGCTCTAATGAAAACATTAGTGGTTAGTTGCACAGCTCAAATCTGTGACCTACAGGTCATACGGAGACAACTTTATTATTGCTCCAAGACTCCATATTTCAAGTATATACTGTAGAGTATAAAAATAAAATCTAGCAATATTACCTTCTCTATTTAAAAAAAATATATATAGATTTACGAGTTCGACAAAATCAAACACGATAGGAGGATGAAAAGTGAAAACAAAAAGTGGTGGTGTTTTCTCAATCATTTTTATGAAAGAACTGAATTAGATTCATAGACGAATAGTTCTTAAAACTTAGTAAAATATCACTAAAAATGTACTGATCTTTTCAAATATTCCTGGCTAATTTCAGATAGTATAAAAGAACATCCTTTGGTTGCTACTAATCTTCAAATACAAGTATTTATAAAAAGGCATCAGTGACAGTAACATTGCTAATTTTCAACTATAAACACGCTAGCTTGTTCTTTTTCCATTTAAAATTGACAAGAAAAATAACAGACTTTTTTCCCTTTTGTTTTCAAAAAAGAAATTAGACAAAATAAGTGTGAAGACAAATGGCAATATCAACCTCAACAATCACAATGTACTGTAGAGAATGATATGTCCTTTAGTTTTCCTCATCCACACTCTAGAAGATTATGATTCTCTATGCATTTCAAGAATCAGAATTTTTATGACTAGAAAAAGATTTCATAGTACTACAATAAGATGAAATTTCCTTCGACATTAGAGCATTAATTTATTCCAAACCACTGGACAGTACTACTATTAATTTATTTCTTGTAACTTTTTTTTTCCAGGACGAGACACGAGGCAACGTTAACGAGAGATTGGAGGTTTAATTTGGAGACATGCGCTTGAGTCTAAAGGTTTCAATCTGAGTGGAACTAAGACAGAATACCTTGAGTGTAAGTTCAGCAATGTGACGGGGGAAGAGGATGTGGATATTAGGCTTGACTCACAATTCATCCCCAAGAAAGGAAGTTTAGGTACCTTGGGTCAATTATCCAGGGGAATGGAGAGATAGACGAGGATGTCACGCACTGAATAGCGGTGGGTGATTAACCCAAAAATAGATTTCTCGGTCAAAGTCAATATCAAGAAGAAGTCGGGTTACTGATAACCAAGATTTACTTCACTTTCTTAATAATTTGAAGAGCAAAACAAATAATGAGAATAATAGACAAGGAAAGAAAATACGAAATAGATTGATAATAACTCCCAGAATTGCGGCTCGAACCTTATGAACAAAGTAAAGAATAATTGCCTATATTTCGATAATTATCAGATGCCATTACAAATTAGGACTAAGCCCTTATATAGTAGTACATAATTATACGGTTTTCATACTTAATTCGGGCTCATTAATGGCAATAATTGCCTTGATTACCCACTACCATATACAATTGTAACGCAAACATTCACGACTGAGGATTTCCCGCAACCCCGACTAATGTCGATTTCTCTTCCTTATTTATGCCAGATTCATGCATCTTCCTTCTTTAATGGCCTTTATACATTCTGCTCCTATTTCTTCTTTCCCACCTGTCAGATCCGGTTCTTTTCTCAGAGAAATTCCGGGGTATTTTTCCCGTGCCTTCTTGAATTCCTTAACTTAACTAATTGGAAATGCCACATGTTACTTTGTTGATGGTCCACGTGTCATGCATTTTTCCACCAATACAGATAGTCCTCTCACTTTTTGAATATTCTCAATTGTATATTCGGGAAGTGGTAAGTATTTATGGCAGGAGTTCTTTGATGCCGTTTCTCACGCATCGTAATACCTTTTTCAGAATTGATGCGACATATGTCACGTCCATTTAATACTCAAGACATGTGTATCACCTTGATTGGTTCTGCGATTTTTAGTGCTTTTAGGGCTTTTCTGTTGCTGCATCAGTCACGAAGTGACGGTTCTATTATGACAGTTCATAATGATTAATTTTGATGACGATTGCTTCTCCTTATAAATACTTCGTTATTGTTTGATTTTTGAAAATCTCATTCTTCTTTGCATTCATCTCCCTAACTTTTCGTTGTACTCCTTTCATCTTTCTTCTGTGTCTTCTTTATTAAATATGTCTTCTTCCACACCAGAATCTCGTAAAGTTGTGATTGTTGATGAACTTGATCCTTCTACTGCCCCTACTAGGAGTAGAAGAGATGGTTGACTCTGCAGTCTTGGTTCATTATCTACTCGCAATTCTACTCCCCAAAGTAGTTATGGCAAACCATATCTTTCTAAGTTTAAAGCCGATTTAACTCTTAGATCTTCTTCTAAGGGTAGGGATTATAACGAACCCATGTGTGGTCCTACTGTTTCTAAAATTATTTCTCAAGAGTTTTCTTTCTTTTCAAACTGTGAAGCCATGAAAAGGCAAGTTTCTTCTATAACTTCCCTTAATCCTACTGAATATTACCCAAGCTTGATCACTCCAGGTCTTCTTTCTTTAGTTCGATGTGAATGCCATTGGAAACCAAATTTCCCAGTTTTGATTCCTTGTGCCAATCAAAAAATTATTTCTTACCATGCTGGCTTTTACACTTTAGGGTTTAAGCCTCCCATTGACCCAGTGATTATTGAGTTTTGTTGCTATTTCAGTGTTTGCCTCGATCAAATCGATGTTATTGTGTGGAAGGCAGTTGCTTGCCTTCGCTACTTATTGGATTTGGTTTCCGCTCCTTTTACTTTCCATCAGTTACTTCACTTTTATCCGTTAAAATTGTTTCGTGAAGGTGTCTTTTCTCTCGTGGCTAGAAGTAAAAGGATTTTAGTCAGCCCCAAGGATGACCGTGACAATGGATGGTATGCCCGATTTATTGATGCTCCCACTAGTGGATTAGTGGGTGATGAAAACATGTATTTTCTTGGAAAATGGAACTTTGCACGTGAGTGTTTCTTTATTTTCTTTCATTGATGTCTTGATTTTCTCACATGATTGTAAACTCATTTTTCAGCAACCATGAAAGTTTTCGAAGAAATTATTGATTTTTCTGCTTTGGTAAAATATTGTTGATTGCTGCTCCCATGGATAAAAGATCTTGGAAATTTCTTTCACAAAAATTCGGATAGAAAGTGAAGACTTACGGTACCTTTTTATTCTCGTGATTTCTTTTCCGCTTTGCTTGTTCTTTTCTTTTAAATTATATAACTTTTTTGGTTCCTTTTTTTTAATTAGGGTTTGCCATTCGTGGCATATCCCCGCATTTGTTCCCGCAGTCTGACTTTTTGCAAGTTCTGCACAAGAGCAAATTGAGCGTTTCTTCCTCCAAGAGGTAAAACTATTGAAGCCCATGGGTATGATGATGAAGAGGGTACCGAAGAAAGTTCCCTAGTGAGAAAACCGTATGTCAGAAGGCGCGTGATTTTAGATGATGAAGCCCATGTCTCTCAAGACCCCCCCTTCAAGTTCACTCCCTTTTATTCTCGTTGATGAACTAGAGAATGTCCCTTTGGATATTTCTGATGAAGACGTTGGTAACTCTTACAACTCTCTCTCGACTCCTGCTAAAAGGATGTTTTCCCTGACTTTGAGGGTGAAGAAGGACTCGGGCCTGTTTTCAAAGAATTGCCACTTCCTTCTTTTCCAGTGTTATCAGTTACACCTACTGTTAACCCTTATATTTCTTTGCCTATGGTTATCCCAATGATTGCCCCCGCTGCTGCCTCTCATGTAGAAACTGAGCCTTCTAGCGATAGGTGGGGTATGAAAAAGGTTTTGATTGAAGTCCTTGATGGTGAGATTTTGTTGAAAACATCTAGTCAAGCTGATGTGTGGCTACCGTTGCTAGGACCCGCGGAAAAGAAGAAGTTAGAGAGTCACAGTTCTTTGACTCTGATGAATGACATCATTTAATTTTCTCTCACGGTACATCTTTTCTTACTTATTTCTATATAATCCTTTTCGCATTCATAACTCCTTTTTTGTCTTTTTATAGATCAATTTGACAGGTACAGAGTTTATGAAAATGATTTCTTGGGCTGATGATCAAGTAGTTGAGTTGTGCACTGAGGCTGACAACTGGAAAGAATAATTTGAAGGCATTCAATTGGAGAAACACGTTCTTGCTGAGGATAAAGGAGCTTTGGAACAACAAATGAGGATAGTCTCTGCTGAACTAGCATTTTAAAACTTATTCCAGTCAAGTTGAGAAAGATAAGGACAGATTGAAATCCTCCTTTTTTGAACAACATTCCAAGGCTATTAAAGAGATAAGGAGTTTGAAAGAGCTTCTTAATAAAAAAAAGATTTACGCAGGTGATCTGGTATAGATGCTTACCCAAACTCAAGAAGACCTCCGAATCTCCACAGATAAGATTCCGTTCCTTGAAAGCTCTCTTGCTCCTTTGAAAGCAGCTTATGAAGCCTCGGAAATAGAAAAAGGAGAGTTGAAAGTTAAGATCGAGAAGTGGGAGAAGGATTACGAAGCCCTTGAAGACAAGTCATCACTTGAGATTAACTAGGCTTTTTTGAACACTCGCTTCGAGACTTTGACTGAAGCTAGTAATGCTGATATTGAAAAGGCTAACAAAATGATTGAACAGACTCAGCAGCGTCAAAGCTTCTCTAAGCCCGAGGAAGAAGGTTCCAAGGGTGACAGAGATGGAGTTACTCCTGGTGAAGCCGATGTTCAACTTTCTTCTTCTCAAATTAATCCCTCTTCTCCCGTGGATAATGCTCCCTAGTTCTCCCCTTTCCTGACTTTTGTGTTGAAAGTGTTTGTATTTTATTTTTTGGATAATTGTTGGAAGGTTTACCGGTCCAATTTTTGGGATAATGATATAAATATATTTCCTGACTTTACTGCATATTATACTTTCTCCTCTTTGATTTTTTGAGGTTATTCTTGCACTTAAAATGCTTTAGTAGACCGCGACTTCAATATGCACAGGTTTTTATAAAAAAAAGGACCTATTTATATTAACAACACTAATGAAGATGACGTCTTATCTTCAAATTGGTGCAAAAATATGAAAGAAGAAGTAGATATGAAACAAGAAGTAATTTGAGGAAGTTTTATTTTTGAACTTTCAAAATAGGTAAGTTTGTACAGTATTTTCATAACTATTCATACAACATTTTTATAACTCCTTTCATTGTAGCATGCTTATAAACTCGCACATATCTTACTGTAACTAAATTTATGGCCTTAACCTAGAATCTCATGAGAATATATTGCATCCTTTTTTCAAGTTTGAACGCCTTTGAAAATATTTGAAAATCTTCAAGCGTTTCCTCAAGGTTTTGATTCAGGTTGAACTATGCTCTTTGTATACCTCTTCTTTCCTTGTGTAACCTTCTATATGCATAGTTACCCAGTGTTGGAGCATTGAATCATGAAATCTCGAACACTAGATCAACTCCTTTCTTTTGGTCCTTTTCCTAAAAAGTAAAATACAATCGGAACTCGGAGATAATTGTTTAGATGATGACTGCATAACCCTTATTCCATAAGAAAAGTTGTAAACTAGACCGGGAAAGTTGTTTAGTTGGACTCAACTTTCCAGCGTTTGCTGCTTTTGTGACTGGAATACCTTTTTGAGGACGAAGTCCCCAATCTTGAAGTAACTCAAGTTGGCCTTCCTGTTATAGTATCGTTCAATCATCTGCTTTTGAGCTGCCATCCGAATTAGTGTTGCTTTCTTCCTTTCTTCCGTCAAATCCAAATTTACTCGTAATTCTTCATCATTTGTTGCTTCAGTGGTATGTGTGTACTTCATCTTGGTTTGCCTATCTATACCGGAATTAAATCTTCTGTTCCATACACAGGTGAAAATGGGGTCTCGTCCGTACTAGTTTTTGCCGTTGTTTGATAAGCCCATAACACCCTTGGTAGTACTTCTAGCTATTTACCTTTTGATTCTTCCAATCAATTTTTAAGTTATTAATGATAATTTTATTTGTCAACTCAGCTTTCCAATTATCCACTGGGTGATGAGGTGCGGAAGTAATACTTTTAATCTGCCAGCTTTGGAAGAAATCGATGACTTTCGCACCTATGATTTTTGGGCCATTGTCATAGACAATCTCTTTTGGAACTCCAAATCGACATATAATATTTCTCCAAATGAATATGTAACTTCCTTTTCACACACCTGTTTAAAAGCACTTGCTTCTACCCATTTTGATATAAACCTTCCCAGGGCTGCTATCACGCTTGTTAATCTTTGCACTTCTTTCTTGCTCATGAGTATATATGGTATTTCCTCAATAGCTTTGATCTGCATGGGATATACTTAAATACCTCCGTTAGAAACAAGAAAACTTAAGAACTTACCTGAAGCCACGCCAAAAGTGCACTTTTTTGGGTTTAACTTCATGTTGTACTTGCGGAAAATTTTAAAGATCTCTGAAAAGTGTTGAAAATGGTCCCTTGCATGTATTGACTTGACCAACATATCATTTATGTATACTTTCGTAGTCTTTCCCAGGTGTTCTTGAAATATTTTGGTTACTAATCTCTCCTATGTGGCTCCAACATTTTTCAAGCCGAATGGCGTGACTTTGTAGCAGTAAGTCCTCGTGTCTGTGATAAATCAAGTTTTCTCCTCATCTAATGGGTACATTTTTATCTGTTATAACCAAAATATATATATCTAAAAAACTTAAAAGCTCATGTCCTGCGGTAGAATCAATTAATTGATCTATATGCGGTAAAGAAAATAAATCTTAAGGACAAGCCTTATTTAAATCAATATAATCTACAAAAACTCGGTATTTTTCATATCTTTTTTGGAACCACAACAGTATTAGCTAACCAGTTAGGGTACTTTACCTCTTGGATTTTTTCCAATTTTCAAAAGTTTTTGTACCTCATCTTGAATCACTTGATTTTTGAAAGCCCATTGCTTCCTTTTCTTTTGCTTGACGGGTGGGTATAATGGATCCTCATTTAGCTTATGAGTTATCATCTCTGGTGATATACCTGTCATATCTGAATACAACCAAGCAAAGCAATCCGTATTAACACGTAAAAATTCAATTAACCTTCCTTTCATTTCTAGGATCAAATTTGCACCGATGTAAACTTCTTTTCTGGTTAATGGACAAATAGTATTACAACTTTGAGCTCTTATGTGGTTGTTTAATGTTCTCATTTTCCTTTGTCTCTTAAATCACATCAAGTCTTGAGTCGACATCATTTTGTCCTAGTGTGTGTTTTCAGTTAAGGTATGAAAAATAGTATCCTCAACTGAATTCTTTAATTGCTATTTTGCATCTGCATCATTGGTTGTTGTTTTTGCAATCACCATCGAATTAATACTTCGCAGAGCTTGTTGATATTTGCAGATTTTTCAGATTCCCCACTGTGAAGAGAATTTGATAACTAGATACAACATGGACGGGAAAACATCCATATCGTGAATCCTTGGTCTTCCCAAGATTATATTATAGGCCATGTCCGCTTCTATCACTTGGAACTTCGTATCTTTGATGACTCTTTCTGCAAATGTTGCCGGTACAACTTCCCCTTTCGTAACAACTCTTGAATTATCAAATCTAGATAAAGACCGTGCCTTTGGTAAGATCTTATCATTAGCTTGCATTTCATTTACCGCCCTCAGTAAAATGATGTTCGCTGAGCTACTTGCGGAGTCAAACGAGTTTATGAGCTGGATGAATGTAGAGCGCATCCAGAAGTCAATCAAAAATCATTTTATATTAGTGGCATGTACAAATAAAGATATTGCTAGTGCATCGTTGTGAGAAATCATCAAGTCGTTCGTGTCTTTGTCGTCAAATGGTATACTATCACAGTCCAAGATTTGACCAACTCGCTTTATGTGAGTGACGGTAACTTTTGATGTTTTTTTCATGACTGTGTATATTACTCCATTGACCTCATCTTCTCCGGTTATGACGTTGATGGTTCTCTTTGGTGATGGAGGCTTTGGGGGTTCTTGTTTGTTCTTCATGTATGATTTTCTCCCTTTCTCATTAAACAGATCAGTAAGATAGCCCTACTTCAGTAAATTTTTGACCTCTCATTGCAAAAGTCTGCAATCTGTTGTTTTATGTCCATGATCACTATGAAACTCGCACCAGAAATATAGGTTCCTTTTGTTTGGATCTGACCATATTTATTTCGGCTATCACACATTATCTCTTATCCATCTTAGAACAACCAAAAATTAAGACGTGCTAATGTTAAAGCTATAATCTCCTATTCTTGCTTGAGTACTAGAATTATTGCTTCAGGCATCCCGCTCCTTTCTTGAACCTGGACAAAGAACTCGCGTCTTTTTGCCTTGATCTTGAATCAAATCGTTCACTCTCTTGTTTAGATTGAGAGTCTCACCACGCGGGTCCCATGTATGGCTTGTACCTACTTTTACCAGACCTTCTCTCTGATTCTGAGTGTCTCGAATATGATCTTTCATCAGCCCTTGGCTGTGCAACCATGTCTTCTTTTATCCGTAGCTTCACGTTGTATCGATTGTAATCATCATTCCAAGTTGTTGCAGGAAGTTCTTGCAAAAATTCTTTCAATCTCCTCGTGGCTTCTGAATTTTTTTGTTCAAGTTGCTCGCGAATGCCATAGCCTCCCATTATTAGGTACTCGCGGCATCATCATCCTCTCTCGTTGGAATCTATCTACGAATTCCCTGAGCAATTATGTACTCCGTTGTTTAACTTTGAAGATGTCTTCCATCCCTTTTTCAACTTTTTGAGCCCCCGAATGTGCTTTTATAAATGAATCTGCAAGTTTAGCAAAATAATCAATGGAATTTTCAGGTAAGAGAGAGTACCATGTTGATGCTCCTTTTGTGAGCGTTTTACCAAACTTTTTCACCAAAAATGATTCAATCTCCTGCTTGGTTAAATCATTGCCTTTCACACTGGTAGTGAATACGGTTACATGATCCCGGGGGTCGGACGTCCCATCATATTTGGGGAATATCAGGCATTTTAAACTTTTTGGGAATTGGCAAAGGTGTTGCACTTGGCTTCCAGGTTTGTTGTGAATACTTGTCAATATTCACACCTTTGGTTATGAGAGGTATGTCAGGTATTTAATCTATACGCTTGTTTTGCTTCCTTCAGCTGTTTCTACAAAGTTAGCACTAAACTTTGTAAACTAGAACTATTTGGTGTACATGACCCTCCATCGCGAGATTCATTGAAAATTTCTGCACTTTTAGAGTTATCAAGCCCCGAATGCGAGTTCTCCAAAGTTGTTACATTAACTGGTGGAGGAGTTTGTGGTACGTTAGGTAATCCTTTAACAAAACCCTGCAAGGCGTTGTTCACATATTCTGCACTTAATTGTTTCAGAGCATCCTGCCCAACGGTTTGATCGCCTCCATGCTGACCATCAGTGTGCGAAGAAGACCTTTCAGGTGAACTTTCACAGGAATGTCGAAGAGATCTCGTGGGTGTGTGATGTGGTGGAGTTCCACCCTTGTTGGTTCAACTGGTTGTTCTCGTTAGTGGTTGACATATTTGGTCGTTAAGAATGAAGTTTGAAAAGTGATCAGATTATCAGTGTCCCGGTAACATAACCAATTTATAACCTAAAAATAGATTTTTGGTCAAATCCAATATCAAGAAGTAGACGGGTTACTTATAACCAAGATTTAATTCACTTTCTTAATAATTTGAAGACCAAAATAAATAATAAAAATAATTGATAAGGAAAGAAAATATGAAATAGATTGATAATAACTCTCAAAATTCGGGTTCGAACCATATGAACAAAGTAAAGAATAATTGCCTATATTTCGATAATAATCAGATGTCATTACAAATGAGGACTAAGTCTATTATATAGTAGTACATAATTATAATGATTTTCATAATTAATTCAGGCTTGTTAATGGCATTAATTGTCTTGATTACCCGTTATCATATACAATTGTCACACAAACATTCATGACTGAAGATTTCCTGCAACCGCAATTAATATTGATTTTCCTTTCTTATTTATGCCAGATTCGTGCATCTTTCTTCTTTAATGGTCTTTATACATTTCACTCATATTTCTTCTTTACAGCTATCAAAGCCGGTTCTTTACACAGAGCAATCCTTGGATATATCTCCCGTGCCTTCTTGAATTTCTTAACTTAACTAATTAGAAGTTCCACCTGTCACTTTGTTGATAGTCCACGTGTTATGCCTTTTTCCACTAATACAGTGGGTTGGATGAAATGGAGGTTAGCATCTGCAGTCCTATGTGATAAAAAATGCCACCAAAAATTAAAGGTAAGTTCTATAGAGTGGTGGTTAGACCGACAATGTTATATGGGGATAAGTGTTGGCCAGTCAAGAAGTCGCATATCTAGAGATTGGGAGTAGCAAAAATGATGATGTTGAGATGGATGTACGGTCACACTAGGCTGGATAGGATTATGAATGAGGTTATTCTGAAGAAGGTGGGTGTGGTTCCCTTGGATGACAAAATGAGGGAAGCGAGGCTCATATGATTTGGGTACGTGTAGAGGAGAAGCCTTGATGCCCCGATTAGGAGGTGTGAGCGGTTGGCTTTGGCAGGAGTAATAAGAGGTAGATAGAGGCCTAAGAAGTATTGGGGCGAGGTGATCAGGCAGGACATGGAGAGACTTCAGATCTCTGAGGACATGGCTCTTGATATGAAGGTATGGAGGTCGAGCATCAGGGTTGAAGGGTCAGGGATAGTCGAGCATTTTTCTTCTTTATGCCGAGGCGGGGCTAGTCTAATAGTGTTTTGTCTTAGTCTACTAGTGGCGTATGTTGTATTCACATTATTTTCCTATTTTCATAGTATTGTGTTACTAGTAACAGGTTTTTTAATTGCCTTTCCACTATTTTTTGTTTCTTACAATGTTGATATTATATTATCTCTTTGGTTGTTGCTGCCTATAAGGATCTATCATCTTTGTTTGCCTTTTGAGACGAGGGTGTCCCGAAAACAACCTCTCTACTCCTTCGGGAAAGGAGTAAGATCTGCGTACACTGTCGCGTCCCCTTTTTTCCCTCCTCACGTCGAGAGAATTGGGTTAATGACATTTTGGGTATAAGACAACTCGTTCCTTTTGGGAACTGGATTTTGCATTTTTGAAGAGTCGCCACCTAATGATTTATGGTGAATTAGGACACCTACAAGGTTTATTTATAAGTTTGCTTGATAACCAGAGATAGGGTAAGGGCTTGAAATTATCCTAAGGGGAAGGTGTTAGGCACCCCTCAAGATCCACTAGTGTGGTTCCCGGCCAGATAGTTCTTTGTGAATTTGGTTCAATCAACATATAAACAAATAAGGCTCAAATAAGAGGGGATTTCATAAACAACTATTTGAAAGAAAAACAAAGTTTGAAAGAGTAATTAAGGCTGATTTTAAATAAGGAGTTGCAATGCTTTTAAAAGAAAAAGGAAATAAAGGAAGGGGTCCTAGGTTTATTTAAATATGGATCACATCAATGCAATACCTGGTAATCACTCCTCAAAAGTGGGGCTACACGAGGTATTAGCGCACCAGTCATCATATCCATATCTACCCTTTCCCACTCCATTTAAGGTACTAAAGCGCTGATTGGTCTCGACCATTATTGCATGCTATTACTCGCCCCATTCCTATCAGTCGCGGAGGCACTTAGGACTACCAATCCTAAAAGGGAGGGATATTAGGCTTTGTTGAAGTTTCAAAGGTGAAAAATCTAGGGCGACATACAAAACATATAAAAAATTGCACATTCAAGGGGAAGCACATAAATACATAAGGCTCAACTATACCTCCTCAAACAAGGTAATCAAATATCATGACTCAAACACAAGTAAAGTCTGACTATAGAAAATACTTGAGGGAAGGAGATCATTGTTGTTGTAGCAGGCCTAGCCTATTACATGACTCAGTTAGGAAACACTTGTCACACCTCCTTTTTCCTACTACTACACCCCGTGAAGCGTACAATAAAAGGAGTTTTTCCAATTAAAGGACAATCGAAACGGGATTCATTTATTAGGAGATTCAGAGTCGCCACTTGGGAGATTTATGGTGTCCCAAGTCACCGGTTTGAATCTCGAATCGAGGAAAGGGTTTGACTCTGTATTACAGGCGCGAACCAGAAATCCGGGTAAGGAATTCTATTAACCCGAGAGAAGGGGTTAGGCACTCCCGAGTTCCGTGGTTCTAGCACGGTCGCTCAACTGCTATATTTGGCAAAAATATGATTTTAATACATGTTTCAACTTGTATGCTTTTAACTTTGAACCGCTTTGATTATTATTTTTTTTTAAAAAGAGAATTGCAACGTCGTGAAAACACGCCTCGAACCACGTCACATAAATGCACCCGTAGTTTTTGACACATTTCGACTTCGTTGGGATTTGGATTTGGGTCACATAAATGTGCACCCGAATTTAAGAAGGTAATTTTATTAAATGCCGGGCCTAAAACAACTAGCGTATTATTAACTTTGCGGGAAGCCATGAATTTTTCTAAATGGCACGTCCCAAGGTCTAAAATATTTTTTAAAGAAGTATTTAAGAGGGCCATGCAATTTGTGATTTTATTTGGCGCGGCGCACCTTATTTATTTTAAGGCCAACCTAAGAGACTACGATTTTTCTACCATGTATTGTCTCTAATAATAAAAGAAGAAGCCCTAATTAATTAACATGTCAATGCATCGTTACTAAGATATTCAAATAAGTGTCAAATTTAAATAAAGCAACTTCAAGGAAGCCTCGGCGTTTTGGGCCTTAAACACATGCCCTAAACAGGTTCAATCCCACATGTTCAAAGAAACATTGCCTACACATGGGTCTCGTGCAGACGGAAGCAAGCCCAGACTCTATTTAGCCAAAGGATTGTCTGATTTAGCCCGCACATGAGTCCAATTCTGAACTTAACCCAATTTTCATACATATTCCACTCATGTGCAATTTGGGAATCTAACATACTTGTTCTGAAAATTTCAACAACTCACTGATTGAAACCACTATGTATTATAAGATGTATTTTGATTGAACTTAGGATCGAATCAGTGAAATAAACCTATCATTTTTGTCTTTTGAAACATGTCAAGGGTGCTAGATTTC
>MU700217.1:35506-60923 GCA_026770625.1 Nicotiana glauca
CAGCTATATGATGAAATCAATTCAAATGATCGAATCTAAACCTATTACTACTTATGATTCTCCTTTTAATGCACATGAAACTAACTTTAGCATTCTAAATATGAAAGCTAGACTTGACCTCACGTTAATAACCAACCAAATGAGCTACAGAAAGTCCGAAAAATTTCACACAGTCCAGTTTAGTTACAACATTTAACTACTAAAATGGATTTTGACTAAACTAAGCTGAATACATGCTGATAACATAACTTCAGGCAACGAATGGCTTGATTCCCTTTTTCAACTTCTCAAATCAGCTATACAGCACCACAATTTAGAATTTGTACCTGGAAACTGGAAAAAGAAGGGGAAGATGAGGGACAGTTGAGTAATAGCAGCAGTAAGCAGTAAGCAACATCCCAATTCAGCAAACTTTCAATGAAATCAAAACTCAGCAATCAATGGAACATGAGTTTAAACACTGAATCTACCCAGATTGTAACCAAATACCCAATGCATTCAATCTCAGACCAATGAAACAGTCACCTTATTGCCAAAACTCCCAACCAGATGAAAGAGAATCAATGGAACAATGTAGATTTTACAATATACTGTATTTTTTGAGATACCAGTGATTTTTTTTGTTGCTTTCTTGTGTATATATCAGAGTATTTTCACTCAATGCCGTGAATATTCTTTCTTAATCTCTATGTCTAAGCTCTTAAACTCCCCTTTTTATCTCAGAATCTCTCAATCTCAGGTTTTTTTTTTGTCTCCATGTCACCATTTTATACCCTCAACCTTAAACCTTTTCCAGCTCTAAAGAGCACTTAACCAATTAAAAATATATTTTCTCCCATCCTAATCTCTGATTTTTCCACTCTAAAGACACTAATCAGAATTGCCAGTACCCCATTACTCTCATTTTCTATTATTTTATTCAATTGGTATGGGCAACCTGCATTTTTAAATTAATGGTATGGGCACGTCCTGTTTTAAATTAATTCACATGTCCCTTGTTCTTTAATCAACTAAACCCCCCATGTTTTCTGATTAAATAATTTGTTAGGTCAGTAATACAACCCCATTCTACCCTTACAGAGCATTCACATTTAAACGAGTATCAATCAGATTCAAACTAATCCCTAATTAGACTGCCTAAGTGGATTAAACAAGAAATACAAACTTCAGTCTTAATACCAACAACATCCTAATTATTCGAAATAAATCAAACACAAAAAAAACCATCCATTGAAACAAACATTACGCAACACAAACTTATATTAGAAGATTGATCAACTTTCAAACTGAAATTTGATCAGTAAAAAGAAAAGAAAGAGATGAAGAAGAACGAATAAACAGAACTATACTTAAAAATACAAAACATAAAGAGGAAACCCTAGCTTACTGATTAAATTGGCAGTAAAACTTGATGCCAAGATTCATACGAAATTGATGCCACTCACTCGTTATTGGCAAGAACAAATGGCCGGCATCGATTTTGTGATGAATCAGTCTTCTAATCAGGGTGGACCAAAGACCAGCCGACTTCAAACTCTTAGAGTTTAACCTTAGACCCAAAATTTGACGAGTCTCAGGGGTATTTGATGGAAGATAATGGTGGATTAAGGGTGAGGGGATCAAGGAGGTTCAGGGGTTTGATTTTGGGGTTGAGGGGAAGTGGCGCCGCCACCGGGAAACTTTGGGGCGGCGCTAGGGTTCGTGGCTTAAATCGGATATTCGACATGTTCCAGGAACATTCGAAGGAAGGGGGTTTGGATTTGGGATGAGGAGGTGCTGGTGGTCATTTGGTGTTATTTTGGTTGCCATCAGAGATGTGTCGCCGGACACGGTGGAGGGGCTGTTAGGGTTTTGATTATTCGAGAAGCTAGGCTGGAATTGGAAGGAGATGGTTTGGGTATTTGGGAAGAGGAGGTTGAAGGGAGTTTGAGGTGTAATTTTTGTAGTAGTTGGCCACCGGAACCGCCGTGAGGCGATTTTCGGTGGGCGGAGTAGGGCGGTGGACGGCGGAGAAGGAGGTTGGTCTCTGAGGTTTGTGAGAGACGATATGGGAGGGGGGGGGGCTCTGAAGGGGGCTGGGGTATGTTTGGGAATTATATACGTAAGGGGGAATTGGATCCAAGCCATTCTATCAAATGAGATCAATGGCTTGGATCGATTCCCCTATGGGAAACAGTGTCGTTTAGTTAAATGAGTTGCTGGATTGGTTCGGGTATAAGGCGGGTTGGGTCGGGGTTGATGAATGGGTTAACTTCTGGATCGTTCGATCAAGCTGATTCAACGGCCCAGATGGTCATGACCAAAATGTCGCCGTTTGGTCGAGGCTGGGGCGGATCGGGTTTAATTTGGGCCTGGACTGGGTATATTTGTTTGGGCTTGGCTGTTTTTGCCCAGACTTGGTTTTTCCTCCCTTTCCCTTTAATTCTTTGTCTTTTATTCCTAAGTTGTTTTCAAAATTATACTAAAAAACATAGATTAAATTATAAAATCAAATTATCTTAAAGATACTAATTAACTCTAAATAACAATTGTTGCAAATAATTAAGTACTAAAATCACACAATTAAACACTAAACACTAAAATGCAAAATACGTTATTTTTTGTGAATCTTTTCATTTTTATAAAACAAACACTTGCTTAATTAATCTTAATTGCAAAATTAGATCCCAAAGGAAAATGCAACTTATTTTTGTATTTTTTCATTAATTTAAATAAAATAAACATGCACATGCAAATGCAAACAATGATGAAAAATACCACAAAAATTCACAAAATTGCACATAAAGAAAAATTGTTTTGTTTTGAATTTTATGGGAATAATTCTCATAGGGCAAAAATCATGTGCTCACAGCTGCTCCTCTTTGTTCGAAAACACGAAGAGCTTTCGTGCAAAGATAAAGTGAGCGGATACGAGCGATTTTTGCCCGTTTGAATACTCCGTGTGAAGCATTTTTTGAAAGATTTGACCGAACCTCTGCTTCAAAAGGTTTCCTACATATCCTCTGCTATAAAGGAAATCAGGTCAATGTAGTTCGGGAAGTTTTGGTAGCTGGGACTACTGTGAAGCTGTGTTTACTGTTGCTGCTGCTGCTGCTTACGGACCTCCTTATTACACCATGCTAAAAGAAAATAAGAATCTAGACTAAACTATAGTCTATGAATTACAAAATCTTATCTAGATCTTCCAACTTGCTTTTGTGTTTCTTGCTGCCTTGTTGTTTTGTATTCTCTTGTAGCAATTCCTTTGTTGATGCCTTGCTCCGATTTCTTGACTTGAATTGTATTCCTCCGCTTTCCAGACGGGTTCCTGACTTCTTGATCTTGAGAGGTACGTCTTTTGTTACTTGATATTGTTTTCCTTTGCATCTTGAACCCTTTTCCCTTGAAACTTGAATTATCCTCCTTCGTAACTTGGATTATCTTCCTTCGAAACTGCTTGTGTTGTCGTGCTTTCCTTCGAAACTTGCATTATCTTACTTCGAAACTTGGATTTCCTTAAAACTTGTATTGTCTTGCCTGTTCTGTTTGGTGCCTGCCTTTCCTTACGGTGGGTTTCTCTGAAACAAACGAGATTTCTGCCCCTGTCTCAACCTCGGCAATTTAAAATATGGTTGTGATACTCTTGTTGGGGATGGTTTTTCCCTTTCTCCTTTCCATACTCCGTTTTGTTTGACTGTTTTAAACCTCGTCGAGAATTTCCGACCTTTCGACTACTTCCTTATAAAATTTCCAATTGTTGATTCCTCTTTTGTTATCTTAGGAGAAAAATTCATCAGACTAAGATTTCCTATCTTAGGAGAAAATTCATCCAACTAGGTCCTCTTTTGTTATCTTAGGAGAAAGATTCATCAGACTAAGATTTCCTGTCTTAGGAGAAAAATTCATCAGACTAAGATTTTTGATCCTAGGAGAAAATTCATCAGACTAGGTCCATTTTTGTTATCTTAGGAGAAAGATTCATCAGACTAAGCTTTTAATCCCAGGAGATAATTCATCAGAGTAGGTCCATTTTTGTTATATTAGGAGAAAGATTCATCAGACTAAGCTTTTAATCCCAGGAGATAATTCATCAGAGTAGGTCCATTTTTGTTATATTAGGAGAAAGATTCATCAGACTAAGCTTTTAATCCCAGGAGATAATTCATCAGAGTAGGTCCATTTTTGTTATATTAGGAGAAAGATTCATCAGACTAAGCTTTTAATCCCAGGAGATAATTCATCAGAGTAGGTCCATTTTTGTTATATTAGGAGAAAGATTCATCAGACTAAGCTTTTAATCCCAGGAGATAATTCATCAGAGTAGGTCCATTTTTGTTATATTAGGAGAAAGATTCATCAGACTAAGCTTTTAATCCCAGGAGATAATTCATCAGAGTAGGTCCATTTTTGTTATATTAGGAGAAAGATTCATCAGACTAAGATTTTCTATCTTAGGAGAAAAATTCATCAGACTAAAATTTTGATCCTAGGAGAAAATTCATCAGACTAGGTCCATTTTTGTTATCTTAGGAGAAAGATTCATCAGACTAAGATTTTCTATCTTAGGAGAAAAATTCATCAGACTAAAATTTTGATCCTAGGAGAAAATTCTAGGTCCATTTTTGTTATCTTAGGAGAAAGATTCATCAGACTAAGATTTTAATCCCAGGAGATAATTCATCAGACTAGGTCCATTTTTGTTATATTAGGAGAAAGATTCATCAGACTAAGATTTTGATCCCATGAGATAATTCATCAGACTAGGTCCATTTTTGTTATCTTAGGAGAAAGATTCATCAGACTAAGATTTTGATCCTAGGAAAAAATTCATCTGACTAGGTCCTCTTTTGTTAACTTTCCAACGGCTACTTCCTACTTCTTGTAATTTTCCAACTGTTACTTCCTACTTATTGTTATCTTGCCCGAAACTTTCTACTTGTTGCCTTCCCCTTTTGTTGCCTTATTTGAAACCTCCCAACTGTTGCCTCCCACTTCTTGTTATCTTAGGAGAAAGATTCGTCAGACTAAGATTCTTATCCTTACGTTAGGAGAAAGATTCACCAGACTAGGATTTTCTATCTTAGGAGAAAATTCATCAGACTAAGTCCATTTTTGTTATCCTACTTGAAACTTTCCAATTGTTGCTTCCCACTTCTTGTTGTCTTATATGAAACCTTCCACTTGTTGCCTTCCCCCTTTGTTATCTTGTTTGAAACTTTCCAACTGTTGACTTCCCCTTTTGTTGTCTTATTTGAAACTTTCTACTTGTTGCCTTCCCCTTTTATTGTCTTATTTGAAACCTTCCAACTGTTGCCTCCCACTTCTTGTTATCTTACGAGAAAGATTCTTCAGATTAAGATTCTTATCCTTACCTTAGGAGAAAGATTCATTAGACTAAGATTTTCTATCTTAGTAGAAACATTCATCAGACTAAGTCCATTTTTGTTATCCTACTTGAAACCTTCCAATTGTTGCTTCCCACTTCTTGTTGTCTTATCTGAAACCTTCCACTTGTTGCCTTCCACTTCTTGTTATCTTAGGAGAAAAATTTGTTAGACTAAGATTTTGATCCTTAGGATAAAGATTCATCAGACTAAGATTTTCTATCTTAGGAGAAAAATTCATCAGACTAAGTCCATTTTTGTGTGTCTTAGTAGAAAGATTCATCAGACTAAAATTTTATGCACAAATAGCAAAACAAATAAAGGCGAAGATTTGAGAAACTTCCCTTTGTCGGATCTTCTATTTTTTTTCTTTTTTCTTCTTCTTATATTTAACCAATGTCCTTGCATTGCCTTGTTCCTGTTACATACAAAGAAAAATTTGTCAGTTTTGAAAGTGGTGGTCGGTTGTGACATTCTCGCTGGGGATGATTTCCTCCTTTCCACGCTCTACTTCGCCCGACTATCTTGAACTTTGAGGGCGATTTCTCCTTCACTTCTCATGATAACTAACTTTCATTCGAAGATCTTGCCTGTTTATTGATCAACCACTTTATCTGTCATCCGTATCACTGAAATATCTTTTCTCCGTTCAGACCCAATATATTCTATTTGTTGCATTACTCATGAACCGGCATCTGTCCGTCCTTTGTGTCTTACATGAATTTCCAAATCATGTCCACAACTCCCTACTCTGCGTATATGTTGTTCTTTCTTGACTTATCCATTGGCCTTGGCCTTGAGGTCTGTTGCTCCTTTACTTGACATAGCCACTGATTCCCATTCGAAGACCTTGCTAGTTCCTTGACTAAGCACTGTCGTTATAAACCTTAAACCAAAAAATATCTCTTTTTGTTTGAATCCAATATATGTTGTATTGCTCCTGAAATGACATTTATCCAACCCTTGTGTTTCATCTGATCCCCAAGCATACTGCGTGTTACCAACTTCGGCACGTGTTTCTCCTTCCTGATTTAAACCATTGGCCTTGGCCTTGAGGACTATAACCTTTGACTTCTGTTTGGAATGTCTTGGTTGTCACTAGTCCAACCTTTTTGTCAATCTTATCACAGAGATACCTTTTGATATATTCACCCAACACCCTCCACCTATCTCATTCTCCATGAACTGATATGGATCAAACCTTCATATTTTGCAGGGATCCCAAAGCATGTTGATTATTACTAGCTCAGCGTGCTTGTTGTTCTTTCCGGACTTAGGCCACTTTGATGTACTAGAACAGATCTTGTCTTGTGCAATTGGGAAGCTGATGGCAAATTTTGAAGTCATTTCTCACTTGTTTTGACCAGACACACTCAGGAAGGAGAAGTGAACAAGGAAAAGGAGTAGAATAAAGGAAAAAGATGATTCCTAAGCAAAAAAGCTATGAAATAGAAACCTATTAGATATGGATACCAACTCTAATGACCGTGACATGCACTTGCGGCCTATTCTGTTAAACGAGTCTGATGTTTTGTTGTGCCTTTTCGCCGTGAAACTGGGCTTCAAAGCTCCTCTTATCCAATTGGATTCACAATCCTTATTCGGCTCGTGGTGTCCGAAAGGTTTTCACCATCAAGCCTCTCTCATTTTGGTTTTTCTCTCTACTTACAGTCGCCTTATGGTGCCCGTGAAGGTTTTCACTAATAAAACTCTCTCATTTTTTATTTCTCTCAGCTTTCCTCACCTTGCGGTACCTGTGAGGGCTTTCCTCAATAAGACTCTTTCATTTCCATTGTTTGTACTGGAGTGTTTCCCCTGATACGATTCACCTATGCTCGCTTGACTTGGAATTTTCTCGAAAACTGATCCGAAGGTCTTTCTTTGGACTGTAATGTGGACTTTTGGATAGGGTTAGAAAGAAAGGGTATCAAAGGCTCAAAACAATTCAACATGGGTTCAAAATTACAACATACGGAACCAACTTTCTCATTACAAACATAACTTCTGCCCCAGTTTCTTGCTTGGGGACCCTTTGATTTTTTATTTCCCTATGACTGAACCGTGAAGCTACCTATATATCCTTAAAAGGAATCAGGTCAAACGTAGTTTACCCTGAATTCCTTGTTGTTATAATTTTTCTTTTCACTTATTATTATTTTCTCTTTTTGTGTTTTTTCTTTTTTTTTTCTTTTTCTTGTTTCTTTCTTTTTGTTTTTTTGTTATTCTCTTTTTTTTTTCTTTTCTATTTTACTTAACTTTCACGCTTGTGTTTCTAATCTTGGCTACTAATTTCGAAAGAGGGGTATGAAAGAAAATAAGTAAGGCTCAAAAAAGGGGTAACGAAGGATAGAGTGTTTAGATAGCAGAATAAAATGCCTTCGTCATTCCAATCTTCAAAACATGCCAAGCGCAAACAACGCGATTAAACAAACATTTGTGACATCTTCTGATTGTGCTAGACTTGATAGCTATACCCACACATTTGCTTTCGTCATTTGTTAAATGCAAAGCGCCATTGGGCAACACTCTCACTCTCATTATCATGAACGACCCTTGCTAATTTGGGCAAATTTGTCTTTAATTTCAAACTGATGCGGTATGACACATTTCAACAGTATTTCTTTGCGTTCTATCAGCCCCAGTTTCACATGGTTCAAGCTTCAAATGAATCTGTTCTTATTTCCCTTAAGTTCCCCTATCATCTTCCTAATTGCTTTATGATTAACCTTTAAGATTAGGCCTAGAACTACATGTGCATGTCATTTTCACACCTCCTTTTTAACTGCGCCGCAGGGCGTAACGGAGTTTTTCCGATTAAAGGACAATCAAAACGGGATTTATTTATTTAATTCAGAGTTGCCACTTGGGAGATTTATGGTGTCCCGAGTCACCGATTGAATCCCGAATCGAGGAAAAGATTGACTCTGTATTACAGTCCGCGAACCAGAAATCCGGATAAGGAATCCTGTTAACCCGAGAGAAGGTGTTAGGCATTCCCGAGTTCCGTGGTTCTAGCACGGTCGCTCAATTGTCATATACGGCTTATTTATCTGATTTTAATACATGTTCAACCTATGTGCAAATTTTAACTATTTACTGCTTTTATTATTATTATTTTTAAAAAAGAATTGCAACAGCATTGAAACACGTCTTGAACCACGTCACATAAATGCACCCGTGGTTTTTGACATATTTCAACATCGTTGAAATTTGGATTTGGGTCACATAAATGCGCACCCGAGTTTAGAGAGGTAATGTTATTAAAATATGCGCATAACGAGACTAACGCATTATTATTTTAGGAAAAGGCCGTGAAATTTACTAAACGGCCCGTCCCGAAACCTAAGTATTTTTATATACATTTAACGAGGGCCCACAGTCTATGCTTTTGTTGGCGAGGCTCATCTCATTTATTATTAAAGGGCAAACCTACAGCAACTGTGGTTTTCTATATCTTGTCTCTAAGAAAAAAAAAAGGTCCTAATCAACCGGTATTGTAAATTTCGGTCCTCGAGTTCAAGTCCGGATTCAAACAAAAGGGGACAACCTCCTAATTTGAATCCGCTACCTAACCCAAAAAGCCCCAACTTATACTATGTTAAACTATACGTTGAAATCCTTAAAAACGGCCCAATCGCAACATGGACCCAGGCCCCTAACGAATATGCAATTCAAACTTGGGCCCAGGTCGTTCATTTTAGCCTATGCCGAGTGGGATGGCCGTCGAACCTTAGCAACATTTAAATTCAAGTAAAACAAAATGTCCGCTGAAGTTATTACCAATTACTCTACGCGAAATGGTAATGCGCCATGTGATTCCAATTTTAACTAACATGCTACCAACTAAATGGAAAGCATCCGATTCTACGAACCTCTCAATAAAATGAACATTTATTTTCTGATTTTTTCCATATCTTAGTTTCTCCTGTCAACTAGAATGAAAACACTTATTCGTGCACGACTTATTAAGCTAGGACAAGCGATTAGGGAAAGGCTACAACTAATAAGGTGACTAATTGCTATGTCACAAAACTAGTTTGGATAATTCGTTATTAGATATGAAACTAGCTACTTTGAACTCACTGCTTTTCTCTTAACAATTAATTAACACAAACTTTGAACTATAAACCAAATCAAGCCAACACTAATGTCTCCAGAATTCATAGGCTAATGAGAAAACATCAACTTAGTCTTACAATCCATGATTTACACCAAACTACAGCAGTCCAAATTATACAAATACAAACCTTATAACTACAACTAACAGATGGACGCAACAAACTATCTAACTATGAACACCAGACAAAGATCCAGGCACATAAATCCGATGAGCATTTTATTTCAACTCCAGTTCAAGTTTACACCAACGTGAGTTCAAAGCTGTGTACCTGGAAGTAGAAGTTCAATAAGAAAAAGAGGATATCAGCAGCAGTGCAACAGCAGCAATGGCACAGCTTAAAAAAACCAACACAACACCAATTTGACCAAGATGAAACCCAGGACTACACCACAGCAACACCAAACAAAACTAAGCAAACTTGAAAATGCACCCAGGAGTACTTAAAGCTTTCAGCCAGCTAAAGTTCAATCTGAAAATAGTTCAACTGGAGCCACCATCACTTAAGATCAATCTAGTGTATTTGAATCAGGAAAATGAAATCACTGAGGCAGAAAATGGACTTCAATGAAACAGTGAGACTTCTCAATATTTCTCTCCATTCTTTTCAAGCCTAAACACTCTAAAAAACTGATCCAAAAGCCAGCCAAAGATCTCTATTTTTGTTCAATCTCCAAACTCCTCTCAGACTGGTTAAGGACTCAAGGAAAATGCCAAAACACTTCTTCAAAAACTGACTGCCTAAGACTCTATTTATGTCCAAAACTACAGCCCTTGAAACACTTAAACTATTAGGAAAAACCTTTCTTCCCCATGATATTCTCCGCCCTCCCCACTAACATGTGTCTATTCTTATTGTTTAATTTAAAGTTATGGGCAACATATACTTCAATTACTTCCCTTAAGACCTCCCCATACCATTATGTCTTATTCCCCACTAATTATTAAACCAATGCATTAGTTTAATGGTCCACTAGTACTTCCTGGACAGAACTTAAACTAACCATTTTTTAATCTTTTGAATCCCAAAACACCCCTGAAGACCTGAAAACTACCACCCCATCAATTTGTACCCAACCTATCAGCTATAACCAATTAAAACTCAACCCATAGTTTAAAATTGAACTCAGATAGAATCAATGTAAAGAACAAAGGTTAAGATTCTGAACAAGATTATACTGAATTACTAAGGTCACGATTGGCACAGATACAGGGAATAAACCTACTACATTTCTAAATTAAACCTAAACAAATGTAGGAACACTAAATATACTAGACGCAAAACAGACTGAAAAGACGATGAACGACAAAGAGAAAGGAACAAAATGAAATGCAAAAATGAAACAATTTGAACAACAAACAATCATGGGAACAGTCACAGATTTCTTTTTAGAAGAACTTATTGAACTACCTAACTCGAGGTTTTCAACAATACAAAGAAGAAGACAAAATCCAGAGTTAAAAACATAACATTCAATTCTAAACGGAACGAAGAAAATGGGTAGAAGATGAACTCAATGAATGAAAAACTAACAGAAAAGAGAAATAAAATGGAAAACCTACCAGTTTTAACGAGGGCTGGGTTCGAACCTCCACCCTTTTGGATATGGGGCCAAGACGGACCCTAGTCGAGTGTTCTTGAACGAGAACACTCAACTAGGGTCGATTTGACCTCAAATCCTGAGACAACATTTCGCCCTTTGCTTGAAAAATCTTGACTCGAAACTTTCCAGGAACATTCGAGGGTAAACAAACACGGTCCATGGAAGAGGGAGTTGAGGTAGTTACGGGGTGTGATTTTGGGGCGGATTGGGTAAGGTAGGGTTTTGTTCGATTCTTGGATTTAAGATTCGAGCCAGTCCAGGAAGATTCGAGGGAGGTGGTTAGAGGGGTTAGGCTTAAGAGGTCGTGGGGAAGCTGGGGTGTGAATTTGGTGGTCACCGGCGTCATTGCCGCAGGGTTTTGGGCGATGGGAATGGGGGGCGGTGCTAGGGTTTTGGAAGAGGGGATTTGGTCTCTGAAACTCAGAGACGACGGAGGTGGGGGGTGGCTTTGAGGGGGCAGGGTATGTTTTGGTAATATATAGTGGGGTGGGGATTTAATCTTGGCCGTTTGATCAAACGAGATCAACGGTGTGGATCATTCACTTAAGTGAAAACGGTGTCGTTTGGTTAAGTGGGGGACTGGGTCGATCCGAAAAGTGGGTCGGGGCTGGACGGGATGAGGACGGGGTGATCTGGACCGTTGGATCAAGTGATATCAACGGCCTAGATCGGGTGTGACAGAACGACGTCGTTTGGACGTCTGTAAGGCCTGATGATTTGGAGCGGATATAGGGGTGAGTTTGGGCTGGTTTTGGGGTTATTTTGGGCTGGCCCAATCCGGTTTTATCTTTATTTTTTTTTATTTTATTTCCTAATTAATAAAACTAAAATTAAATTATAAACCAAATTAAAAAGTACTAATTAATTCCTAATAACAGTTATCACACACAACTAAGTACCAACTAAAAAATAAAATCACACAATTGGAGATTAAATGCTAAAAATGCAAAGTACATATTTTTGTGATTTTCATTCTCGCAAAACAAACTTAATTACTCTTAATTGTCCTAAATATAAATGCGACATATTTTTGTATTTTTTTCATTTAATTTGCACGGATACAGGCAAATAATGACATAAAATACCACGAAATTTCACAAAAAATGCACACAAGAAAAATGACAATTTTTGTTTTGATTTCTTTGGGAGTGGTTCATATGGGGCAAAAATCACGTGCTCACAGCTGCCCCTCTATGTCCGTAAATACGAAGAGTTTTCGTGCAAAGACAAAGTGAGCGAATACGAGCGATTTTTGCTCGTTTGAATGCCCCGTGTGAAGCATTTTTTTGAAAGATTTGACCGAACCTTTGCTTCAAAAGGTATCCTACATATCCTTGGCTAAAAAGGAATCAGGTCAATGTAGTTCGGGAAGTTTTGGTAGCTGGGACTACCGTGGAACTGTGATTTTGCTGTTACTGCTGTTGTTGCTGCTGCTACTGCTCACCGACCTCCTTATTACACCATGTTAAAAAGATGATAAGAAGCTAGACTAAACTAGTCTATGAATTACAATATCTTATGTAGATCTTCAACTTACTCTTCCTATATCTCTTGTTGCCGTGCTTGCTCTTGTGTTTCCTCTGATGTTTCTTTATTTCTGACTTGACTTGTATTCTTCTCTCGATTGCCGAACTTGGGCTGCTTATTTCCTTCTTGTCAGCTTCGTATTGTTTTTCCTTCGAAGCTTGAACTGCCTTCTTCCGACCACTGTTGCCTTCCTTCTGATTTCTGAATTTGGATTTATGCTGGGGATTTTTGTTGTAACCTTCCGCCCTCCCGGTGGGTTGCTGACTTCTTGAATTAAAAAGGTATGCCTTTCCATTCTCCAGGCGGGTTCCTGACTTCAACAATAACTTAAAAATAAAACACCATTCCGTTCTTCAGGCGGGCACCTGACCTTAACTATGATTTAAAACTTCAAATATAATTTTAAAAAAATAACGCCTTTCCGTTCTTCAGGCTGGCTCCTGACCTCAACAACAACTTCAAAAATAAAATACCATTCTATTCTTCAGACGGGCACCTGACTTCAGTTATAAAAACTTCAACTTAAAATTTAAAAGGATAACGCCTTTCCGTTCTTCAGGCGGGCACCTGACCTCAACAACAACTTAAAAATAAAACGTCATTTCGTTTTTCAGGCGGGCACCTGACTTCAACAACAACTAAAAAATATAATGCCATTCCGATCTCCAGGCGGGCTCCTGACTTCAACAACAACTTGGAAAATAAAACGCCATTCCGATCTCCAGGCGGGCTCCTGACTCCAACAACAACTTAAAAATATAACGCCATTCCGATCTCCAGGCGGGCTCCTGACCTCAACAACAACTTAAAAATAAAATGTCATTCCGTTCTTCAGGCGGGCTCCTGACTTCAACAACAACATTAAAATAAAATGCCATTCCGTTCTTCAGGCGGTTACCTGACCTCAATTATAGTTTAAAACTCCATCTTAAAAGATAATGCCATTCCGATCTTCAGGCGGGCTCCTGACTTCAACAACTACTTAAAAAACATAACGCCATTTTGTTCTTCAGGCGGGCACCTGACTTCAACAACTATTTAAAAATAAAACGCCATTTCGTTCTTCAGGCGGGCACCTGACTTCAACATAAACTTTAAAATAAAACGCCATTCGTTCTTCAGGCGGGCACATGACCTCAATTATAATTTAAAACTCCATCTTAAAAGATAACGCCATTCTGATCTTCAGGCGGGCTCCTGACTTCAACAACAACTTAAAAAATATAACGTCATTCTGTTCTTCAGGCGGGCACCTGACTTCAGAAAAATTTTCAAAATGAACGAAAATTTTTCTGCCCCAGTTTGATAACTTTCCTTGTATCATACCTTTCCGTCATCAATAACATTTCCTGACTCTATTTCAAATCAAAGAAAATTTTGGTAGTTTAAAATGTGATGAGTGATTGTGATGCTCCTGCTCGGGATTGTTTTCTTCGCTCCTCTCCATGCTCCGCTTTGTCCGACTATTTTAAACCAGGTCGAGAATTTCCGACCTTTTGACTACTTCCTTGTAAAGTCCCCAATTGTTGCTTCCTCTTTTGTTATCTTAGGAGAAAGATTCATCAGACTAAGCTTTGATATCTTAGGAGAAAATTCATCAGACTAAGTCTTCTTTTATTATCTTAGGAGAAAGATTCATCGGACTAAGATTTCCTATCTTAGGAGAAAAATTCATCAGACTAAGATTTTGACTCTAGGAGATAATTCATCAGACTAGGTCCATTTTGTTGTCTTACTTAAAACCTTCCAATTGTTGCTTCCCACTTCTGTTATCTTAGGAGAAAAATTCGTCAAACTAAGATTTGGCCTCTAGGAGATAATTCATCATACTAGATCCATTTTTGTTAACTTTCCAATTGTTACTCCCTACTATTTGTTATCTTTTCTCCAATTGCTTACTCCCATTTCTTGTTATCTTGTCCGAAACTTTTCAATTGTTGCCTTCCCCTTTTTGTTTAACTTATCTGAAACTTTCCAACTGTTACTTCCTACTATTGTTATCTTATTTGAGACTTTCCAATTTTTGCTTTCCACTTCTTGTTATCTTAGGAGAAAAATTCGTCAGACTAAGATTTGGCCTCTAGGAGATAATTCATCAGACTAGATCCATTTTTGTTAACTTTCCAATTGCTACTCCCTACTATTTTTTGTCTTTTCTCCAATTGCTTACTCCCATTTATTGTTATCTTGTCCGAAACTTTTCAATTGTTGCCTTCCCCTTTTTGTTTAACTTATCTGAAACTTTCCAACTGTTACTTCCTACTATTGTTATCTTATTTGAGACTTTCCAATTGTTGCTTTCCACTTCTTGTTATCTTATTTGAGACTTTCCCATTGTTGCTTTCCACTTCTTGTTATCTTAGGAGAAAAATTCATCGGACTAAGATTTTCTATCTTAGGAGAAAAATTTATCGGACTAAGATTTTCTATCTTAGGAGAAAAATTTATCGGACTAAGATTTTCTATCTTAGGAAAAAAATTCATCGGACTAAGATTTTTTATCTTAGGAGAAAAATTCATCGGACTAAGATTTTCTATCTTAGGAGAAAAATTCATCGGACTAAGATTTTTTATCTTAGGAGAAAAATTCATCAGACTAAGATTTTTTATCTTAGGAGAAAAATTCATCGGACTAAGACTTTTTTATCTTAGGAGAAAAATTCACCGGACTAAGATTTTTTATCTTAGGGGAAAAATTCATCGGACTAAGATTTTGACTCTAGGAGATAATTCATCAGACTAGGTCCATTTCGTTATCTTAGGAGAAAAATTCATCAGACTAAGATTTTATGCATGATAGCAAGACAAATAAAGGTAAAGATTTTAGAAACTTCCCTTTGTCGGCTCTTTTTTTTTCAATTTCCTTGCGCTGCTTTGTTCCTGTTACATACAAAGAAAAAATTTGTCAGTTTTGAAAGTAGTGGTCGGTTGTGACATTCTCGCTGAGGGATGATTTCCTCGTTTCCACGCTCTGCTTCGCCCGACTACCTTGAACTTGGTTGAAAAATTCCGACCTTCTGACTACTCTTTAGTCACAAAACTTCCCAACTATTATTTCTAGTCTCCTCATCTGACCCAATATATTTCCTGTGGCAGCTGATTTCCATTTGAAGATCTTGTCTGCTTACTGATTCACCAGTTTCTCTGTCATCTGTATCACTGCAATACCTTTTCTCCATTCAGACCCAATATCTTCTTTTTGTGGCATTGCTCCTGAAACGGCATCTACCCAACCCTTGTGTTTCATATGAATTTCCAAATTACATCCATCACTCTCCACGTTGTTCTTTCTTGATTTGTCCACTGGCCTTGGCCTTGAGGTCTATAACCTTCGATTTCTGTTGGGGATATCCTTCTTGACACTGGTCCACCCTTTTGTCAACCTCATCATATAATATACCTTTAATTCATTCACCATGGCCCTCCTCTTGTTGCATTGTCCATGAATGGACCGATCCTGGGTATTTGCACGAATCTCAAAGCATGTTGACTATTACCAGCTCAGTGCGCTTTTGTTGTCCTTTTCTGACTTATACCACTTTGATGTACTAGTCAGATCTCGTCTTGTATAATTGGAAAGTTGATGGCAAATTTTGAAGTCATTTCTTGCTTGTTCAAACAAAACAGACTCAGGAAGAGGAAATGGATAGAATAAAAGACAATGAAAAAGATGACTCCTAACAAGAAAACTACGAAGTAAAAACCTATCAGACGCAGATACCAACTCTAATGGTCATGACATGCACATGTGGCCTATCCTCCGTCGTTAATCGCCTTTCACAGTTCCCGTTGGGTGATTTCCCATCTGATTCTCAGTCCTTATTCGACTTGTAATGCCCGAAGGATTTTCACTAGCAGGCCTCTCTCATTTTGGTTTTTCTCTCAATTCACAATCGCCTCATGGTGCCTGTGAAGGTTTTCACCGGTAAGACTCTCTCATTTTCGTATCTTTCTGCTGGGGATTGGGGTGTCACCGATAAGACTCTCTCATTTTATTTCTTTTCTGTTGGGGACCGGAGTGTTACTCCAGACTTCCATTTGCCTGACTTGGCACTTCTCGGATACTGATCGGGAGGTCTTTTGGACATCAATATGGTTTTTTTTTGGTGTATGGCTAAAAGAAAAAGGGTATCAAAAGTTTAAAAATAATTTTGATGGGTAAAATATTACAACTCTTGGAATCAATTTTTCTTTCCCAAAATTACAAACACAACTTCTACCCCAGTTTTCTTGCTTGGGGATCCTTTGATTTTTGTTACACTATGACCGAGCCGTGAGGCGCCTACGTATCCTCTTCGAGGAATCAGGTCAAACGTAGTTCCCACAATTACTTGTTGTTTCCTTTTCACTTATTACTATTTTTCTTTTTCCTTTTTCTTTTCTTATCTTCTTTTTTCTTTCTCTTTTGTTGTTTTTCTTTTTCTTTTCTTTTTCTTTTCTTTTTCTTTTCATTTTCTTTTTATTTTTCTTTATCTTTCATGCTTACGTTTCTAATCTTTGCTACTGATTCCGAAAGAGGGGTATGAAAGAAAACAAGTAAGGCTCAAACGGGGTAACGAAGGATAAATTATTTAGGTAGCAGAACAAAATGCCTCCGTCATTTCAATCTTCAAAATATACCAAGTACAGACAACGCCATTAATCAGACATTCGTAACATCTTCTGCTCGTGCCAGACTTGATAACCATACACACATTCGCCCTTTCCATTTGTCAATTTTAAAGCATTATTGGGCCACACTCTCACTCTTATTATTTTGCCAATTTTGGACAAACTTGTCTTTTAATTTCCGACTGATGCGGCATGAAACATAAGGTTTCTTTATGTTCTATCAATCCCAGTTTCACATGGTTCGGGTCATCAAATGATATCAATATGTTCTTATTTCCCTTAAGTGCCCCGATCATCTTCCAATTGCTTCGTGATTAACTTTTAAGATTAAGCCAAAATTATGTGCGCATGTCATATCACTAGAGTTGACAGAAATGAACTATAAAGAAAAAAGGCTTAAACCAAAGAAAATGACTAGAAATAACGGGAGACAGAGAGTTGCATTAGACAGTGAAACGGTTCGAACAACAAGACGAACACAATAAACTGGGGTATGACCCTTTGAACAAACCTAGACAACACTAAATGAGATACTACGATCAAAAGAACTAGATAAAAATAAAAGGATAGAAAGGTTTGAGTTACAAGACAATATCCGGATTACAACCCTGAAATAACCCGAATAACAGATATGAAAACAAAATAGACCACCAAAATTCTACTCTGGCTGAACAAAAATGGAGCGTCTTCCCAATTACCAAGCACGGCATCTTAGCCACTGAGCTTCGCATCAATATTGCCAAGACCACTATCTGTTTCAACACCTTCAGCTTTAGTCAATACATCCCCAAGAGGATTCACATGCTCTTTATTACTGTCGTCGATCACAATCACTCCTTCGTGAATCATTCTTTCTATTTCCCTTTTCAAAGAATGACAACTCTCGATGTTATGCCCTGGGACATTGGAGTAGTACGCGCATCGTGCAGTAGGATCAAAGCTTCTTGCACGTGGATCTAGAGTATACCCGATGAGCGGCTCAATCAGGCCAGAATGCTTTAGCCTTTCAAATAGACTTGCATAAGATTCTCCGATATAGGTGAGAGCCTTTTCTCGTTTCAACAACCTCTCATTCTTAAATGCCTGATTTGGCCGGAAACCTGATCCAAGAGGTTTTCGGTATGCTCGTGGGGATGGATAGGCATTTTGTGGAGCTGGGTACTTGGAAAGTGAAGTACGACTTTGGGAATTCCATGGAGAGAAGCAGCATTGATGGGGATCATCTGGTGCACAAGGAGGGCATTTTAGGGAAAAGATAGTTGGATGACGAGTGAGTGAGCCACTAGGGTGGTTGGGAAAACTGTGGTAAGCGGGTAAATATGGAGAATGTGGAGGATTGCCTGGCATTGTGTCCGGAGTTTGGGTAAGGACAACGTCGAGGAAGCTGGGTGGTGATGGGGGTGGTGCTTTCCCGATCATCCATGCCCAATACATGTCCTCCACGTGTTGTCTCAGCATCTTTACCTCTTCTACCAACTCGTTGACCTGTTCAACTAGCTGCTTTCGGGCATCGGTATCAACCCACTCAGTTCGGTTGTTCTCTACCATCACCTTTTGCCTTTGTATTGTAGAGAAAAGTTACCACAAACCGACCACCTCAAC
This sequence comes from Nicotiana glauca, assembly GCA_026770625.1. Classification (NCBI taxonomy): domain Eukaryota; kingdom Viridiplantae; phylum Streptophyta; class Magnoliopsida; order Solanales; family Solanaceae; genus Nicotiana; species Nicotiana glauca. The sequence goes on from MU700217.1 coordinate 54,331, forward strand.
TTTCTTCATAATTCAAAACAAGACATGTTAGAATGGACTTAGTTAGTCCTTATTTTTATCAACATTTTTAACTTAACATCATTTTGAATTATGGTCGAATCTTATGTAAATTGCCTACGTATCATGTCCCCGTATGAATCAGACCGTGCGTAGTTCTGGCATAAATGCCAAATGACTAATTAAAAAATAGGATTTTCTTTTTTGCAAGTTTTTCATGAAAGAAAAAAAATGTATTTACTACGACACATTTTATTACAATACTAACAGACTCAAAAAGATTCTAACATCAACATGGCAATACAGTCTAAAAATATACTAGCAGAAAATCATCAATGTTTTCTCAAAAATTTCATAAAATATCTGGTCTTGTCAATACGGCCTTTCAGTACTTCGAAGAAGATTTGAAGGCTGTGTTTGCTAATCGGTCAAAAATTTTGAAAAATGACCAAAGGTGGTTGTTCTTGCAAAAACGACCTTCCGGCATCCTTTTGGGGACCTTCGGTTATTTTGGACAAGAATGACATCACCTTCACTTATGAGAAAACAACGATATTTATTTACACCCTAAAAAAACTCTCCCTTCTTTTCTTTTTTTTCAAATAATTTTTCAAATAGTTGAACCCGATATGAGTTACCTACGTATCCCACATCCGGTGAGAATCAAACTTATGTAGTTCTGCCAAAGAAAATAACTAAATGAAAACAAGATTCTTTTCTTTTGTTTTTTCAAATAAATCAAACTTTAAAAAAACAATTCCCCTTTCATTTTCTCAAAATTTTGGCAGCGTTTCGACGCTATTTGGACATTGGGTTTTTCTTTAAAAAAAGGTAATTATCTCTCTACACTGCTATTATTATTTTTTTCAAATTTTCCCAATATTCAAAACTGGTCAGCGCGCAAGTCCGAGACAAATAAATGCATATGCAACACGTAAGATGCATCAAGATGGTCTTTTCATTTCAGGTTACCTGTCCTAGATGGACCCAACCCCTGTGTTGAGTCCCCTAAGTCAAAATGCACATGATGCAGATAAGAGTTCCTACTAGGCTGAATTATTCTAGGTTTAAAACGTGGGTGTTTGTTCTAGACCTGGCTTACCCGAGCGGACAACTCGAGCCGAGGATGGGAGTTGTGTACCTCCGAATCCTCGTTCTATTTTAGGATATGACACTAATAGAAAGAAGTCACGACCAGCGTGCACTCCTCAGGAGAGAGAAGAGAGGGGTTTTGTGGTAGTTTTATATACAGTTCAGATAATATCAAAGCGGTAAAGCAATTAGCACATTTAGTAGGAAACGTGTAGGAAAATCAGGTAAAGCCAAACATAACAATTATTCTAAGCCCTAATTCTTAAACCCTGAACCGAAGTTCTGAGTTCCAATCCCCAGCAGAGTCGCCAGAGCTATCACACCTCCTTTTTACCTGCGCCGCAGGGTGTAACGGAGTTTTTCCGATTAAAGGACAATCGAAACGGGATTTATTTATTTAATTCAGAGTCGCCACTTGGGAGATTTATGTTGTCCCGTGTCAACGATTGAATTCCGAATCGAGGAAAAGATTGACTGTGTATTGCAGTCCGCGATCCAGAAATTCGGATAAGGAATCCTGTTAACCCGGGAGAAGGTGTTAGGCATTCCCGAGTTCCGTGGTTCTAGCACGGTCGCTCAACTGTCATATTCGGCTTATTTATCTGATTTTAATACATGTTGAACCTATGTGCAAATTTTAAATTTTTACCGCTTTTATTTTTTTAAAAAAAAAAAAAGAATTGCAACAGCATTGAAACACGTCTTGAACTACGTCATATAAATGCACCCGTGGTTTTTGACATATTTCAACATTGTTGAGATTTGGATTTGGGTCACATAAATGTGCACCCGAGTTTAGGGAGGTAATGTTATTAAAATACGCGCATAAGGAGACTAACGCGTTATTATTTTAGGAGAAGGCCGTGAAATTTACTAAACGGCCCGTCCCGAAATCTAAGTATTTTTATATACATTTACGAGGGCCCCGTAATTTATGCTTTTGTTGGCGAGGCTCATCTCATTTATTATTGAAGGGAAAACCTGCAGCAACTATGATTTTCTATATCTTGTCTCTAAGAATAAAGAAAGGTCCTAATCAACCGATATTGTACATTTTGGTTCTCGAGTTCAAGTCCGGATTCAAACAAAAGGGGACAACCTCCTAATTTGAATCCGCTACCTAACCCAAAAAGACCCAACTTATACTATGTTAAACTATACGTTGAAATCCTTAAAACCGGCCCAATCACAACATGGACCCAGGCCCTAACGAATATGCAATTCAAACTTGGGCCCAGGTCCTTCATTTTAGCCTATGCCGAGTGGGATGGTCGTCGAACCTTAGCAACATTTCAATTCACGTAAAACAAAATGTCCGCTGAAGTTATTACCAATTACTCTATGCGAAATGGTAATGCGCCATGTGATTCCAATTTTAACTAACATGCTACCAACTAAATGGAAAGCATCCGATTCTACGAACCTCTCAATAAAATGAACATTTATTTTCTGATTTTTTTCCATATCTTAGTTTGTCCTGTCAACTAGATTGAAAACACTTATTCGTGCGCGGCTTATTAATCTAGGACAAGCGATTAGGGGAAGGCTACAACTAATAAGGCGACTAATTGCTATGTCACAAAACTAGTTCGGATAATTCATTATTAGATATGAAACTAGATACTTTGAACTCACTGCTTTTCTCTTAACAATTAATTAACACAAACTTTGAACTATAAACCAAATCAAGCCAACACTAATGTCTACAGAATTCATAGGCTAACGAGAAAACATCAACTTAGTCTTACAATCCATGATTTACACCAAACTACAGCAGTCCAAATTATACAAATACAAACCTTATAACTACAACTAACAGATGGACACAACAAACTATCTAACTATGAACACCAGACAAAGATCCAGGCACATAAATTCGATGAGCATTTTATTTCAACTCCAGTTCAAGTTTACACCAACGTGAGTTCAAAGCTGTGTACCTGGAAGCAGAAGTTCAATAAGAAAAAGAGGATATCAGCAGCAGTGCAACAGCAGCAATGGCACAGCTTAAAAAAACCAACACAACACCAATTTGACCAAGATGAAACCCAGGACTACACCACAGCAACACCAAACAAAACCAAGCAAACGTGAAAATGCACCCAGGAGTACTTAAAGCTTTCAGCCAGCTAAAGTTCAATCTGAAAATAGTTCAACTGGACCCACCATCACTTAAGATCAATCTAGTGTATTTGAATCAGGAAAATGAAATCACTGAGGCAGAAAATGGACTTCAATGAAACAGTGAGACTTCTCAATATTTCTCTCTATTCTTTTTCAAGCTTAAACACTCTCAAAAACTGATCCAAAAGCCAGCCAAAGCTCTCTATTTTTGTTCAATCTCCAAACCCCTCTCAGACTGGTTAAGGACTCAAGGAAAATGCCAAAAAACTTCTTCGCAAACTGACTTCCTAAGACTCTATTTATGTCCAAAACTACAGCCCTTGAAACACTTAAACTATTAGGAAAAACCTTTCTTCCCCATGATATTCTCGGCCATCCCCTCTAACATGTGTCTATTCTTATTGTTTAATTCAAAGTTATGGGCAACATATACTTTAATTACTTCCCTTAAGACCTCCCCATACCATTATGTCTTGTTCCCCACTAATTATTAAACAAATGCATTAGTTTAATGGTCCACCAGTACTTCCTGGACAGAACTTAAACTAACCATTTTTAATCTTTTGAATCCCAAAACACCCCTGAAGACCTGAAAACTACCACCCCATCAATCTGTACCCAACCTATCAGCTATAACCAATTCAAACTCAACCCATAGTTTAAACTTGAACTCAGATAGAATCAAGGTAAAGAACAAAGGTTCAGATTCTAAACAAGATTATACTGAATTACTATGGTCACGATTGGCACAGATACAGGGAATAAACCTACTACATTTCTAAATTAAACCTAAACAAATGTAGGAACACTAAACATACTGGACGCAAAATAGACTGAAAAGACGATGAACGACAAAGAGAAAGGAACAAAATGAAATGCAAAAATGAAACAATTTGAACAACAAACAATCATGGGAACAGTCACAGATTTCTTTTTACAAGAACTTATTAAACTGCCTAACTCGAGGGTTTTAACAATACAAAGAAGAAGACAAAATCCAGAGTTAAAAACAGAACAATCAATTCTGAACGGAACGAAGAAAATGGGTAGAAGATGAACTCAATGAATGAAAAACTAACAGAAAAGAGAAATAAAACGGAAACCTACCTATTTTAACGAAGGCTGGGTTCGAACCTCCACCCTTTTGGATTTGGGGCCAAGACGGACCCTAGTCGAGTGTTCTTGAACGAGAACACTCAACTAGGGTCGATTTGACCTCAAATCCTGAGACAACATTTCGCCCTTTGCTTGAAAATTATTGACTCGAAACTTTCCAGGAACATTCGAGGGTAAAAAAACACGGTCCATGGAAGAGGGAGTTGAGGTAGTTACGAGGTGTGATTTTGGGGCGGATTGGGTAAGGTAGGGTTTTGTCCGATTCTTTGATTTAAGATTCGAGCCAGTCCAGGAAGATTCGAGGGAGGTGGTTAGAGGGGTTAGGCTTAAGAGGTCGTGGGGAAGCTGGGGTGTGAATTTGGTGGTCACCGACATCATTGCCGCCGGGTTTTGGGCGATGGGAATGGGGGGCGGTGCTAGGGTTTTGGAAGAGGGGATTTGGTCTCTGAAACTCAGAGACGAAGGAGGTGGGGGGTGGCTTTGAGGGGGCAGGGTATGTTTTGGTAATATATAGTGGGGTGGGGATTTAATCTTGGCCGTTTGATCAAACGAGATCAACGGTGTGGATCATTCACTTAAGTGAAAACGGTGTCGTTTGGTTAAGTGGGGGACTGGGTCGATCCGAAAAGTGGGTCGGGGCTGGACGGGATGAGGACGGGGTGATCTGGACCGTTGGATCAAGTGATATCAACGGCCTAGATCGGGTGTGACAGAACGACGTCGTTTGGACGTCTGTAAGGCCTGATGATTTGGAGCGGATATAGGGGTGAGTTTGGGCTGGTTTTGGGGTTATTTTGGGCTGGCCCAATCCGGTTTTATCTTTATTTTTTTTTATTTTATTTCCTAATTAATAAAACTAAAATTAAATTATAAACCAAATTAAAAAGTACTAATTAATTCCTAATAACAGTTATCACACACAACTAAGTACCAACTAAAAAATAAAATCACACAATTGGAGATTAAATGCTAAAAATGCAAAGCACATATTTTTGTGATTTTCATTCTCGTAAAATAAACTTAATTACTCTTAATTGTCCTAAATGTAAATGCGATATATTTTTGTATTTTTCATTTAATATGCATGGATACTGGCAAATAATGACATAAAATACTACGAATTTTCACAAAAATGCACACAATAAAAACGACAATTGTTGTTTTGATTTCTTTGGGAGTAGTTCATATGGGGCAAAAATCACGTGCTCACAGTCATGTCACTAGAGTCGACAGGAAAAGAACTATAAAGAGGAAAGACTTAAACCAAAGAAAATGACTAGAAATAACGGAAGACAGACAGACAGGGAAAGAGTTTGTATAACAAAACAAACACAATAAACTGGGGTACAACCTTTAGAACTAACTTAGACAATACTAAATGAGATACTACGATCAAAGGAACTAGACAAAATAAAAGGATAGAAGGGTTTGAGTTACAAGACAATATCCGGATTATAACCCTGAAATAACCCAGACAACAGAAATGACAACAAAATAAGCTACCAAGATTCCTTCCTGAATGATTTTTCGATTGATGAGCATGACATTTAACCACAAATTTGCTTATTAGAATCATCATGGCCTTCTCTAATTTCAGTCGGCAAATTCCGGAGTGGATTCTCATACCCCATGTCACCAGGCATTATCCCCACAAAGTATGCATCATCATGTGCAGGTAAAGGATTCAGCGTGATATTCTGGGTGTCACTTTCTTGAATCACAATCAAATTTTCCTGGATCATCCTTTCTATTTCCCTTTTTAAATCCTGACAACTTTCCACATTGTGCCCCTGGGCATTGGAATGGTATTTACACCTTTTAGATGGGTCAAAGCTTCTTGCACATGGGTCCACATGATTTGGAGGAATGGGTGCAATCCTATCATGTTGTTTTAACTTCTCAAATAAGCTTGCATAGGACTCTCCTATTGGTGTAAAATTATCTTTCAACTTTGGTTTCCTTCTATACCCCTGGCTTGGATGTGGGTTATAAGGTACTTGGAAATTTTGCGGAGGCTGGTGGAGATTTTGTGATGCTCGTGCTCTCTTTCTTGGGTGATTTGATGGTTGGACAACATACTGGGGTGGATCAACGGAGTATGGTGGGTTCTAAGGTGGATAGTAATGCTCAGGGGAGTCATGGAAAGCCTGATGAGGCTGCGCATACCTTCGAGGTGTTCTTCTCGGACATCTTCTTGACCCTGATGTCATCATGATTTCTTCATCCCTCTCATTCGTGTCACCAGATTCAATTTGGACAGCCTG
>MDKF010772316.1:0-18635 GCA_026770625.1 Nicotiana glauca
CGTTCACAAAATATGTTCAAATCATCAAATATGATATTGGATCTAGGGCATATCCACTATATCCCTAACAATATCCGAAGGGAAGATCCTATAAGTAGCTTAGAGAAGCCTAAGTTCATTTCATTGGTTGCTTTAGACCTTTAGTAACACATGGTTCTATAAGTATTTGAACAGAGTGCACTAGTTGAAGTATAGGCGCCTCTTGGTTCTGTAGTGAAGTTTCTGTCTTTGCGCTGATGCATATCTGATACTATATAATAGAGAACCAGACTTTGTACATAGTACTTTGTGTTGGATCTTTCGGGTATCTGGGTTCTGTTTGAGGCGTTGAGGCTTGAGCTACCATGAAATTGGAAACAATACCCTGGTCTACATTCTCATTTAGGATGTGCATTGCTTGTCATTTGCAGAAACGGAAAGGAAAAAAGTTTCCCTGTACCTTTTTCTGGGTTTCGCGTTGAACTGTTTGTGATGTATTTTTATATGGGAGGAGAAGTAAATTTTGTATGCAACTTATCGAGAAAGTAAATCTTGATATACATGTTTGAACAAATTCTATTCAGTATGTAGGATGGCCTAGTCTTAATTTATGGGAAAGCGGACAGTTTTGAACTTTGACTTCCCTTTTACTATAAATCGTGTTAAAGCAGAGCTGTGCCTATTTTTGGAGAAGCAGAAAATGGGAAATGATATAGTACTTTTAGCAGCTGGGAAATGGTTCTTCGTGTTCCTTTAGTTTACAGAACAAAAAGAAAAGAAAATGAATCTCTTATTTCATTGAGTTACATGAAGCGCTCTTGTCTGGGACCTTCAACCTACCCAAGCAATGCTCCTTCAGGCCTCTTCAGGAAAATTATCCTTCATATTGGAGGAATATATTCTACTTTTTCCTTTTCCTTCATTTGTAATATAAGACCACTTTCCATGGGTTTCGGCCGGTGTGTGAAGGCTGGACCACAAGAAGGGATTTGGCATCAGTGACACAAAGAACGTGAAACACCTTCTACTCCTTTTAACAAATTTTTATGGTGTGTTTGCCATTTTGCATGCAACTTGTTTGAATGAAGAAGAATGCCCATTTAGGTGGATTCAGTGCTTAAGTGTTTCATCTAAGGTAGTCATGCACCTGCAATATGTCCACGTGCTTGATATCTATCTTCGTTGAGTGTTTTTATGGGATGTATGCTCAAACATTAACTTTCATAGCACACACAATAATCTGGCTTTTTTCTTTTGATTGGTGACGCTAAATAATCTGGATTGAGGTCAGGATTGAAATGATGCAGGAACATAGGATATGATGATGGATGCTCAAATGCAAGAAGCGTTATCACCTCCTCAAGTGAAAGCCACACTCCGCCTTGGATCAGAAACATACTCTGTTGAGGTGTGTAAAGGGATTCTTTCTGAGCAATTGATCTCTATGAAAGAGCAAAGCATGACTATACTCAAGGACTACATTACCAAGCATAATGTTCCAACTGAGGTCCCTGACGAACCAGAAGAATTTTCTTCAGAAGATGATGGTGAAGTTCCTGAGCAGCCCTCTGTAAAATCCAAGAAGCGCAAGTAAATCTATTTTCCCTTTTATGCTTATGTCATTGTAGGTTTTCCTATTTTTATGATACCTATTAACACTCTACATGGTGAAATTGTAGCTGAAAAAGATCTGGAATTAATTGCCAGTTGCCATAACTTGAGATCAGGGGAACTGTTTTAGTAGTTTATGAGAATAAGATGTGAATGCTTGGTGAAAGTTCCCCTTTCTCTTTAATTGGACAATATTTCGTTGGAATGGAGTGTAACGTAGGCCCTTTTGTTTGTTAGAACTTGTAATGTCTTGAAGATTGTATTCGTGCATCATATCTGTCTTTTTAAATGATTGATCAAAAATGATTACGATGTTATGGCTGTGGACAATTTCCTCATTTCTGACTCTATATCATCTGTTTCTCCCATGCTACCAACGTACGAAGAGTAAATTGGTCCATGCAATATGTTTCTTGGGTAAAAACATATATAATGGGTAGACACCAATTTCAGTTCTACCGTATAATAACTACTGTTGAGTTTCACCTTTTCGCTTAGAAAGCAAAACTTTCTGTACAAACATATCTTAGGACGAAAGAAGACAGAAGTTCTGCTCAGGCTAGCAGCAAACAATACTGCAACCTAGCAACCTAACAACCTAGCCATAGAGAGCACTTCATACCATTTGGAATTCACTCACAGTCTTTGAAACAACTGATGGATACTCATCAGCATCATATGCAGAATTCACCTGGGTATTCTCATACTTCTCTTCGTCATCCCAGATTGCATATGCTTCCTCTCCATGAATAGCGTCATCTCCTATTTTCAGCACCTCTTCCTTCAACCTAAGGGGCACAATCAACTTGATGAACAAGCAGACCAAGCTTGTCATGACAATATTTAAACATATGATAAATCCGATTCCAGCTAGTTGAGCTCCCATTTGCCGTAGCCCAGCTGAGGTCCTGCCCGTCTGCAGACCGTAGGCTAGGCCAATATACCTTTCCCATTCAGGTACAAGGTAAAATAGACGACAGAGCTTTGGCACAGCGAAAAAACCAGTGAGAATACCTCCTAAAATTCCAGCTAGGGCATGGGTATGAAAGACGGCAAAAGTATCGTCGACATGCCTTAAGAACTTGATCTTCTTCTGAAGGACTGTCATTGTGTACCACGGTACACTTCCTGAAATTAAGCCCATCAGGATGGCCGCCCAACATTGAACAACTCCTGTATTAGGTGAATCTACCAGTTAGTCTAGAATGGAGAAACTAATCTAGATCCTATCTAGGATTTAGTTTATATGCACTGATACTGTGAATACTTTTACACATCTTAATTTGATAGGCTATAGCAGGTTATCACTCTATTTTCTAGGTTAGCATATATACATTATCAGTACACAAAGCTTAAACTCGAAAATGAGAATGTACCTGCACCAGGGGTGATGCAAACAAGGCCAGTAATCATGCCATTAACAGCTCCGATCACAGAGGGTTTGCCAAAGACAGACATGTCTAGGACCAGCCAAGTCAGGAGGCTGGTGGCAGTGCAGACATGTGTATTCAATACGGCTAGTGAGGCGTCAGTGCTGGCGGTATAAGGTGCTCCACCATTGAATCCAGTCCAACCCATCCATAAAAGGCCAGCACCGGCCAGCATCATCAGAATGTTGTTTGGTGGAGACCTCTCTCTGTCTTTGTCCAGTCTTGGCCCTACCTGTTAACATTAGTATTGCCATGGAAATTTCCAAGTCTTGATCAGGATAAAAAGATCACCTTAAAGTAAGATTCTGAATAATCTAGGGAGAGTTGAAACTTTAAAGATTAATATTCCAGTTTAAAGAGCTATTTTATAATATGGTTATGAAAGGTGTATGGATTGATTATAGATTAAACGTGTCTGAAATTCACTTTCCCCTCCTTCAAATCTAGTGCTATTTAGAAAGTCTATGTCGTCATTCTTTAGTTATTTTATAAATCTTTGCAGCTACAAAGTGGATGGTATTTGTGCTTTTTTTATTTGGGGAGTTTCAATATCATAGCCTTATTTTACACAAAACACATAAGCCATAACTTAAGTGAAATCAAGTGTCTATCTGGTAATTTAAGTCTTATGCTTATTTTATGTCCATTTGTCAAGCACCAAACTCTAATATTTACTGGAATACATCTGGGATTATTTGCTTTTAACATGAAAAACTCTATCATATATTACCTAGACTAGAAAGTTATGAGAACATCAACTTTTGAAAAACGAATAGAAAGGGGGAGTTAAGTTCACGGTCTTGCGTTAAATTACTTACCCAGTAAGCCGCAGTGAAACCAGCTACACCAGAAGAAAGATGAATAACATAGCCTCCTGCAAAATCAATAACTCCTAGCTTGGACAGCCACCCTTCTGGACACCAAATGCTAAATGCCCCCATAGTATACGAAAAAGTATGCCACAAAGGCACGAACAACATCCAAGCTATCAAATTCATCCTTCCAAGAAGCGCGCCAGCGATTAAGATTGGCGTAATTGCCGCGAAAACGAATTGAAAAAACACCATACTTGCTGTAGGAAAGTACCCCAAGAATGCTTGTCCAAGTAGGTACTTCTCGTCCAAGGCGACAGCCGGTTTTCCCCAAAAGGCCACAAGCTTGTCACCAAATGACATCCGGTAGCCCCATCCTACCCAACATATGAGAACAGAAGCAAAGGCATAGAGTGCCATGAATGCTGAATTGATTGCCCATTTTTTCTTTACCATGCCACCATAGAGGATGACCAAGCCGGGCACACACTGGAGCCCGACTAAGGTGGCAGCCGTGAGCTGCCACGCGTTGTCACCTTTGTTCATCCATTCTGGACTTGCCTCATCTGTTGATAGATTTGAGGGAAGTTCCATTAGTGATAGTATCTCTTGCAATAGCTAATTGTGATTCAATTACTCGAGATACAAAGATTCAGATGAGTTTAAATGAAGCAATATGTATTATGAGAGTTCTTTTATGGGACCTCAAACCGCTTGGGACTGAGTCGTCATTGTTGTAATGGAGCAACGATAAGCAGGAAAATTTAAGGTTAAGAGTGTCTATGTTATGCTTAAGAAGGGTTTAGCAAGTGCTAATTTTTTTTCTTTGGTTGTTTTTTTTATAATTGTCACCTATTAGGATTCAGAATATAATTGAGATAGTTACTGTCAAAGAAATTAATGGACAAATGGCTTTTGTTGTTAATTTAACAGGAGTATATGATTGTGTCTTTTCTGAAGAATGTAAGTGATGCCATTGCCGGCTTTGGTAGCTAGTTGGCCTGCTCTTTGAAGTGTTTCAGTACGTATTATTCTATGTAATTTTAGAAAAGGAATAGAATGTACGATTGGGCGCATTTTCATAATTTCCGAATCATTTTCTTAAAAATACTCATTGCTCAGAAACAAAAAAGTTGCTAAATATTGGTTGAACTCCTTTTAATTTTATAACCAATAAATAAGTTATACAAAAAGATCTGACTTGGGCAAGAGATAATAGAATGTTGGAGTGTACATAGGTCGGGTTGGTTCGGATTTTTTAATTACCAAACCAAACCAATTGTTTCGGATTTTTAAATTATAAACCAAATCAAACCAATAAAAGTACGGTTTTTCAATCACGGGTTTTCTCGGGTTTTTCGGATTTTTTTCTGACAAAATCTTCATAGCATAAAATTTATAATCTATATATTATTAAAAGGAGAGGAAAAACATCTCCTTAAGCCAAGTGGCAACCTAAAAAAATGCCACATGGCATAATTAGTTAATTAGTTTATAATTAGTTATTGGTTATTATTTTTGAATTTAAATATATATAAAAAATAAAAATAATAAAATAAAATAAAAAATTACCATATATATATATATATATATATATATATATATATTAATTGGTTACTTTATTTGGATTAATAAATATAGATATCTTATAATTAAATATAAAAAAACGAAAATTAAATACATAAAAAAATAACTACCCATTCAAATTGGGTGGGAGTAGTTTCAAGTTGGAGTTTTTAAATTATTTTAAAATAAAAGGCAAAAAAATAGCTATAAAAAATCAAAATAAAAAAGAGAAGAACTACCCATTCAAATCGGGAAGTAGTTTCAAGTTGGAGTTTTAAAATAATTTAAAAATAAAAAATAAAATTAAAAAAATAATGAATTACCAATTCAAATTTGGGAGTAGTTTCAAATTGGAGTTTTAAAAACTGCTTTTTTTAAAAACGAAAATAAAGAAATTAAAAAACTTTTAGAGAAAAATATTAAATAGAATAATATGCTAATAAATATATCTATTAAAAATATAATAATATTAAATATTAGATGATATAACAAAGAAAAATACATAACAAAAAATTTATTCAATGCGCTCCATGTATAAGTCCTGTTAGTTTAACAGAGATTTTGTTCATTAAAATTTAGATAATATTATTAATAAAAAATAAAATTTAAAATAAAAAAAGAAAGCGAATATTAAATATTGGTTAATATAATAAAAAAAATATATAAAACAAAAAAATTATTAACTAACTATATAAGTACCCTTGATTTAATAGAGATTTCATTATTGGGTATATCGAATTAACAAGTAAGATGACAATTAATACAATCTAATAAGATCAAACATCTCGATCATAATTTAATTTAATTAATATTTTTTAATACTAACTGCGCATCGCACGGGTACGACTACTAGTTTGTGCTATATTATTTCTTAGATCCTAGTAGGATAAAACTATATAAGATATTACCCAATAAAATAAACGTGAGATGAGTCATGATTATACTAAAATACTCAACAAATCGCATAAGATGAATATTGCTAATTAATAAGCCATAATAAAAATAAACTTAATCTAAAAGTACTAAATCATGTTAAAATAAGTAAAACTAATAAGTACTAAGTATTAATTACATGACTAAATAATATTAAAATTGAGTTATGCATTTTCACTATTTAAATCAATGCAAGACTAAAAAAATAAATATCCAATAATATTGTCATTTCTAGTATTTAATTGAATTTATTATGTTAGCATTAGTATTAATTTGATTTGATTTTGCTTTAGGCTTTATTTGGGTTACTAACTTTTATGGGCTATAAAATATATTTGACCATTCAAAAGTTCTAAGTTCAAACTTGAAATAATACATTAAAAGAGAAACTATGAAAGAGTTTAAATTATATTTATAAATTACATTACAATAATTATTTTTATGTATAAAATATTTTAAAAACTTTTATACATGTAATGTCGGGTTGGTTTGGTTTCGGTTTGACTTTTTTTTTAGTTAAAACTAAACCAAATCAATTATGGTCGTTTTTTTTTTTCTAACACCAAACCAAGTCAAACCAAATCATAGTCGGTTTTTTTTTTCGATTTGACTCGAATTATTAGTTTGCTGTGGGTTTGCCAGTTTTTTTTGTACACCCCTAATAGAATGCATGGGGCCATGACTATCTCTAATTATCTTCATTACTGTTCAATTTTTTAAGCATTCCTTGTTGCTTTTAATTTACGAGCTACCGTTATATAGCTTTAATTTTTTATTAGTCATAAATGTAACTAAATGTTACTCCCTCCGGTTCAAAATAAGTGATTTTTTTGCCTTTTTTTTGTGGTCCAAAATAAGTGATTTTTCCAAATTTCAAGAATGAATTAATTATTTTTTTTCCTGCATTATCCTTAGAGTAAATAGTGTTGGAATATGTGTTAGGAGTGTTTATGTGAGATAGTAAAAGTTAATATGGTCAATTCCATTGCTAATTAATGTTAAAAGGTCAATTTTTTAATCTGTGTGAAAACATCCAGAAAAATCACTTATTTTGGACCGAATGGAGTAGCTAATTAAGTATGAAAATCTCATACAAGCTTCTACGTGATTCTAAGCCATTGGATTGCAGGTTAGCTTCCAAATATCCTTCCCCACTCTAGAGGTTGAAACAATTGAATAGGAAATAACTCATACACGACAATTTAGTTTTACAAATTTCACGTTGTCAGCAAGCTACCAACAACAAATCAACTTCCAACATATTCAAACATATTCAAAACCTTAAGATTTTGAGAAGGTGATTTAATTAACTTCCGCAAATCAAACGCATATAGAAAGTGTTGGTGTTACTGTGCTAAAAATCAAAAAATCAGATAAGTAAACAAACGTTAGTTCAATAAACAAAACGTGAAATAATAATTCGAGCCCACAAGTTGCTTGTACCCTTAAGAAATTTAATCCCCTCACTGTTGCCCAAGGTTTTGGATTAATTCCTCCCAGGATAGAACGAAATAACTATTCTGCAATACTGGCAATCGAAACTATAGAATTTCAGCGAACTCAACGGACGGAGCAAATCACACTCGACACTTATGTTTATTTGAAAATAATGCAACAATATAGAAAATAAGGGAGAAATTTTCAGGTTTTTCCATGTCTTGAAAATGAGGCAAGCTTCTAAATTTATAGACAAAGGAAGGGTGAGATGGGAGAGGTGCAATCCAAAAGGTGCCTCTTCCATTTCTCATTCACACCCTTTAAAGAAAAAACGCAACAACCTCCCACATGAATGGGGAATGGGCATATGTGAAAAAACATGCATGAAAATAAAGTGTGATTCGCAAGTAAGGATTAATCGCATTTGGATAAGTAGGTTTCCCTTTGAACTTTCCGTAGTGAACTTATGTCAGATATACTCGGTCAATCGGTAGAATTGATATCTTTGAAACGTCGAGCTTTGGTGTATACCTAGACAACCATAAGTCATACAATCAACCCTTAATCGTCTTTGGTTCTCATTGTTGTGTTCGTTTCAGCCATGAACACCACCTGGTTCATAAGTGCGTAGAGAACTGGCCTTACAGAATTCTCCTTGAAACGGCTTACACTTCACACTTATATAATGTGTTCCCGTAGATACACTATTTTATATACTCTGTATCAAACTTAGAAACCATTAAAAAATATCTTAACATTTTATCCTTGTTACTGAACATTGTCTTCATCACGAGAATGGACTAAAATATTATATTTGACAATGTTGAACCGGGCATGCATAACTTTGTTTGCGCTCCTTGAACCTAGATCTCGGACCTCCAAAAATTTAGGTAGAGTTACCGCCATGATGACTTGTCCTCGGCCATAGTCCCATTCCCTTAGATGATTTCTCAACTCCCTCTCTAGTTAAGCCTTTTGTAAGCGGATCTGCCGCATTATCCTTTGATTTTACATAATCAATGGTGATAATTCCACTAGAAAGTAGTTGTCTAACGGTTCTATATTTGCGTCTTATGTGACGAGACTTTCCGTTATACATAACGCTCCCAAGCCTTCCTATTGTCGCTTGACTACCACAATCTATACATATAGGTGCCAAACGTTTGGGCAAAAACATAATATCTTTCAAAAAATTCCGGAGTCATTCAGCTTCTTCACCGGCCTTGTCTAATACTATAAACTCAGTCTCCACTGTAGAGCAATCAATGCACATTTGTTTGGACGATTTCCAATACATCGCTCATCCACCGACTGTTTAGAATAGGTTGAATCGGTGAATAAATTTTCATCACTATACCCCTCTATTATCGCGGGATACTTATTGTAGTGCAAAGCATAATTTGGAGTATATTTAAAATACTTCAAAACTCGTTTCAATATCATAAAAGTTCAGTGCAAACTTCTTTATGTTGTAGACTAATACGTCTCGACTTTCGATTGCATATTAGATTATTGACTACACTTAATGTAGTGATAGTATATTATATAACAACTGGAATATATAACACATTTATCAATCTCTCCATCACTTTCAAGCATATGTATGTTATTTATTCATACGCTTATATGATATGCAAATTATAGCACCTCCATTCATGAAACAAATCCAACTTGCAATGGATTTTGGTCATGCTCATCGGTTGGTTCACCTCATTATAAACCAACGTATTAATACATTCGTTCATGAACGGTCATGTCCATACAAAAACGTACAGACGTATCTTTCTATGAAAAGTTACAACCTTCAAAGTGACATCATTCCATAAAAGAACTAAACAATATAAATTTTTAATAAAGAAAATGATCTTTCGAGAAAGGCACATGACCAACTTCCGAATTAGTAGTTTCATCAACTAGTCTTCATTAAGACTAAACAACTGATGAATTTACCAACTACTATATCAATGGGTTCAAAAATTATATCATTTAGACATTACGTCTAACATTGGCTTTTGTCATGCATAAGCTAAAAGGCCCCACATTTTAAATATTTCATCAACATATCATATATAATCAAATCATGACTATATGATTTGAAGTATTATTAACGTAAACACATTTGTTTACACTCATTAATTTTTGAAACCATTTGACAATATTATTTGGTCAAATCTCGCATGTCATTGTTTGGGTATTTGTCTTAGTCTGTAAAGTGACTTAATAGGTGGATACACCTTCTTTTCTTTTTCAGGAACCATGAACCCTTCAGGTTGTTCCATATAAATTTCTTCTTCCAAATCACTATTTAAGAAGGTTGTCTTTTACGTCCAACTGATGGATTTCAAGGCCATACATGGTGGCTAACGCTATTACCATCTGAATTAATGTAATTCTCGTTACGGGTGAGTATGTGTAAAAGTAATCAAGACATTCTCTTTGGCAATCAATCTTGCCTTATATTTGTCAATAGTACCATCAGCTTTTATTTTTCTTCTGAAAATCCACTTAGAACCCAAAGGTTTATTTCCTGGAGGAAGATAAACCAATTCCCAAGTATGATTACTTAATAGGGGTTCCATCTCACTATTGACTACCTCTTTCTAACATTGTGCTTTCGAGCAAGATATTGCTTCTTTAAATGTTTGAAGCTCACTTTCCGACAAGAATGTTAGAAAATCTAGTCCAAAGGAAGTAATTCTCCTTTGACGTTTACTACATCTTGGATTCACCTCAATAGGTGTACTTTCTTTTGCTTCTTCCCGACTTCGCGTGGATATTTCACTAGACGACTCACATTCATTTGTATACGGATAAATATTCTGAAAAAATTCAGCATTATCTGATTTGATTACCGTATTAATATGAATGTCGGGATTTTCTAATTTATGAAGCAGAAAACGATATACCTTACTAGTTGTTGCATATCTTATGAAAACGGAATCAACAGTTTTCGATCTGATTTTTATCTTTTTTGGGTGTAAGAACTTGCACTTTATCCAAATACCTCCCCCCCCCCCATACACACTTGGAAATATTTCATGTTGGGTTTTGTTCCTTTTTATTTTTCATATGGAATGGATTATGCCTTGCTATTGGGAACGCGAATGAGTATTCAGTTAGCTGTAAGCATAGCTCCCCCCCACAAGTTTTGGGTAAACCAGAACTACACATTCATCGTCTCTTTTGACATTTTATTCTTTCTTTCCGCAGTTCTGTTAGATTGCGGTGACTAAGGGACGATCGTTTGGTGAATAATTTCATATTCCAAACTCATTTCTTCAAAAAGAGATTCATATTTGACACCCCTATTATATTATTGAGCCAACCACAAGACCTGTTGTTTGTGTCACGAGAGTGCCAGAATTAATAAATGGTAAAGTTTTTAATCTTCAAAACAATCCGACACATTTAGAACTAATAAATGGTGAAGTTTTTAATCTTCAAACCGAGTAACATCTGATACAACTAGATCTAATAAACGGTGAAGTTTTTAATCTTCAAACCGAATAATATGTGACACGATCAAATTTAATAAACGGTGAAGTTTTTAATCTTCACACTGAATAATGAATTGGAGTAGAAAATCACTAAGATTTTAGTCTCCAAAACGAGTGTAGAAAATCACGAGAATCTTAATTCCCTTTCCAAGTGGTTTCCAACAAAACTATTATAACACTTTAAACAGTTCGATCTCTTTCTCTAATCAAACACATATATGTCCATCTTTGATATATTATAGTCATGATCTGAAGAATACTTCAAGTATTACTGTAAGCCTTATATGTCTTACCAACAACATTGATTTGATCACTTTTACATTATCAAAGCCAAAGCCAAAAGCCAATGCCGCAACCTTTCTTCAATCATGGAATTGTGGATCAGATTCAATCCGCCTGATCTTTTATAGCTGTGGCCTATTACTTGCTTTCAACAAACTTGAGAACTCCAATAAGAACTCTATGAAACTTATTGTAAATGGCCAACATATTTCAGATTAGCCTTAATCGACATATATCCTATACAAATTAGAGCGAACATGTCATTGGGGCATAAAATTTATTTAAAGTGCGTCTGGTGCTCGCGCTTGGCGTAGTCTCGTGAACCGCAACAACGCACACTGGCCACCACTGTGATTCATAATTCTCCTTGGTGTAGTCGTGTGTTTATTTCACAGAGCACCGCATTAGGTGTTGCTACTTCATGTAGCGATCTACTGGATTTGGAACCAATCGACATCGAGATCCAACTTTCACTAGCTAATGTCGCAAGCGCAATTTCTGTTCATTTTCTTTTTATTTTAGAGCAAATGTATCCTTTCTTTAATTATCAAAGCCAGACCTTGAGAAAAAAGAGAGTGATCAGCCGTACTCTTATGAACCAAAATTGGACAAAGCCAATTTCTCTTTATAGCACAGATCTTGGTTAATTCTTTGTCCATATATATATTTGTGTATTGAGGTGGTGGTGTTGGTCGTGGAGTGCAACTACAGCACTGAAGCAGGTTCTATAATTTTTCAAGTTTATAACAATAAACTTGCATAATTTGATCACACTTTCACTGGTCAACCACCATAGAAGTCACAATATCTTTTAATTGGTCCAAACCTCACATTATTTGGTAGAAAGCAATAGAACTAGTTGCCGTATTTCTATCCAGCATGTCAATGGATTGATAAAGGAAGAATTTCTTAATTCCTTTCCTGTCAATCTGGCGCCCGCTATGGGCCTTTCTCTCACAGTTTTTGTGTATCAGAAAAGGAACCATCATCCTTGCTTTTGCGAATCGGTGTTAGTACTCTAGTAACCTTTGACCATGGGTAAAAAAAAATTACTAAATTCCCTAAGATTGTTGGTGTTACTGTGTTAAAAATCAGAAAATCAGAGAAGTAAACAAACGTTAGTTCAATAAACAAAACATGAAATAATAATTCCGAGCCCTCATGTTGCTTGTGTGTCCTTAAGGAATTTAATCCCCTCACTGTTGCCCAAGGTTTTGAATTAATTTCTCCCAGGATATAAAGGAATAACTATTCTGCAATACTGACAATCGAAACTATAAGATTTCAGCGAACTCAACAGACGGAGCAAATCATACTCGACACTTATGTTTATTTGAAAATAATGCAACAATATAGAAAAGAGGGGAGAAATTTTCAGATTTTTTCATGTCTTAAAAATGAGGCAAGCCTCTAAATTTATAGACAAAGGAAGGGTGAGATGGAGAGGTGCAATCCAAAATGTGTCTCTTCCATTTTCTATTCACACCTTTTAAAAAAAAAGCTTACAGAAAGTACATAAAATCTGACTTTTATGGGATTTCCATTACTTCGTTTCCAATTAAACAATTAACTCTCTTTTTATGAACTGATGATCATCAATTTCATGTGTGTGAAAGAGCTAATCATCACATATATCCACTTTAACTCTATCGTATTTTCTTAATCCTTCAATTCTCTTCCATAAGTATAACTCCATGACAAAGGGAATGAATCACATATTTTGGGTTGCAACCGCGTTCATAATTTAATTTATAGCCCCTTCTTAGAAATCAACTTCATGAGCCTTCTCCCATTAAAGAAACAAAAGAGCAAAATGCGAACTTCTCAATTAGCAAAAACTTTTAATGAGAAAGTTTTGTTTTCTTTGAAGAAATTGTAGTCCAAAGTAAGTGTTAGAATGTGATTTGAGATATTTTGTCAAGCTATAAATGGAACTCAAAATACAATCTCATTTTGAAAAGAATTAAAAAATTAATGTCCAATTTCATAATGATAAAATATAGGCTTTGACACTCGTTATCCAAAAGCCACCATTATTTGGGATGGATCTCGGGAGCTATATAAAATGTATTTATTGTCAGAATTGCTATAGTTAATTATGTTTATGAAAATGTGGTAGTCAACGAAAACAGGAATTTGACTTTTGAAATAATAACTAATGGAGTATTAAATATGACAAACTAAATATTTACCAACTATTACAACATATATAGTTTGAATTAGAGGGAAATAATTGGGATTAAATGTAACCTTTTTAGATACTTTTTTGGGTGATCGAAGTAACTATATTTCTTATCCAAAGTTCAAATTAGCAAAACAAAAAATAAAAATAAAAATATGGAAGATAAAAACGAGAGAGAAATTTCGGAAGAGGGAAGAAGGAGCTTTTGAAAATAAAGAATTACAAGAAAATACGTATGATTTCACACCATAACAAAAAATGGGCGTATGTTTTTAAGTTTTACCCTACCTAACCCATATTATACATATTTTGAAATCATTAGCAAATTCAAATCTGTGTTCTTACAACCATTGGTTCTAAAACCTACGGAGTTAAATCTTTGTTCTCACAACCATTGATTTCAGTATCTCTTCTTCTCGCATCTTCTATATACGCTTTAAGGAGCCGTGTATTTTCTGATTGAAGTCCACCATTGAAGGCCATCCAAAGCTTTGCTTTCGAAAATATGATTTTTTGAGTTTATTAGTTGTTTGGATTGGGCGTTGTTCCAATTGATTGAAAATATCAAAAGAAGTTCAAAATTTAAATTTGAAGTGATTTGGAGTATATTTGAGCAAGATTTGAGTTAAATTTCAGAAAAAACGCAAGGTTGAAGACGAAGTCAGTTTTTTTGTATAATATTGTATAATAGCGTATATGAGTGTATAAACATATCTTATATACTATTATACACTTTTATACACCTTCATACAATCGTCTGTATCTTCCACGATTTTCAGTTACGATTCTTGTTCAAATCTAGTCTAAATCTCCGTTAAATGACTTCAAATTTTATATATAACCTCCTCATACTATTTCTAACAAGTCTAAATAATACCCACTCTAAAGTTCTCACAAAATCAAATTCAAAATTTAAACTCATATATTTAAACTTGTTAAAAATTTAATATTCACCCCCCAAATGGAACTAGTTCATTGAACTAATATTTGAGTCACATTTACTTATTTAAAAATTAACTTAAAAGTTTGAGCAATATTTTTAAAAATTGAAAAGTAGCCATATGTTGTTACGTGAAATTTTCCCTTTTAAAATGATAGAAGGCTTAACGCAAGCCACCCCTGCTTACCTAATCGCTCTCTTCATGTAGGTCACTCCTGTAGGGCTAGGTAGGTTTTTTTGGGGGGGGGGGGGCACAGATGGTGAAAGTGTGTGTATATATATACTGTATATATATCTGCATTGAATGAGTGCAAATTTACTCAATTTTAGCTAGCGTTTTACCGTAGATCTCAAATTTATTTTGAAAAATTTGATTTGAGTGAAGTTTAATTTGAAGATGAAAATGTGTTTGGCCATGTTATTTCAGAACATATTTTACTTTTTATTTGAAAAAACATGGGGGCTAACTTATACTCACAAGTTCTAAAACTATAAAAAATACCCAACAGTACCATGCAAATAAACTTGCTATCTTGTATATACATAACCTTCATCAATAACATTCATTATTAATATCACAAACCATATTACTGAACATAAATAAGTTTGGTACAAAATTATTTTTTTTAATAACTAACACAATTACTAGCTATTACAATTCGTCAAATTGCATGGTACTACAAGATCCATCGGTCCATAAAAAATGATCGTAACTAGCTATTCTGTAATATAATCATCCCACATTATACGAACAATTTGCAAAAAATTCAAATAAGTATTAGCATATTTTAGCAATTTACCTTCATAAATGTGGGTTTTTTTATAAAATAAAAAAGTTTGGGATAATATTGAGAATTTAGGGAAAATATAACGGTCATAATTTGGCCCAAATTCAGCTTATTAACTAAATTTGAGATTTTAAATATGTAATTTGAGTTTTGATCAAAATATTGGTCAAATTTATGACCTTGAGATTTGAAAATAAATTTCAAATTAAATTTGGGAAAATGTACGGGCAAAAAAGGGACTTAGTCATACTAGTTGAGAAAAGCCCCAAAAAGAAGAAAAGAGAAAAAAGAGTTTTTTCTTTCTTCTTCAATTAAGCAATGGCGAACGCAGTTGAGATGCCAAGAGTAAAACTGGGAAGCCAAGGACTTGAGGTAAATCTTCAGGCCGTATGGTTCTTTCTTTGGACAATTTATCACATTTGTCAATTCTAGTCTTTGGATATTTTTCTATTGGAAATTAGATTACTTTGATTTCGGTTGGTTTTTACACATTAGTGGTGAGATTTAACTTGTTATATCCTGGAATTCAGTAGGAGATGACATAGTATTTTATTTCTGTAATGTGAACATTATTGTTTTGTCACTGTATTGAACCATAGTATGAATATAATTTTTAGGAAGAATGACGCTCTTTACCTATAATTTGCTTTCTACCTGTTATTTTCCCTTGTGTAAAATTGTTTCTTTCTTCAGGTATTAATTATATGATTCTGGAGTCATGGTCATTAACAGACAAGAGGGGTTGCTCTGATGGTAAGAACCCCCACTTCCAACCAAGAGGTTGTGAGTTCAAGTCTTCCCTAGAGTAAGGTGGGTAGTTCTTGGAGAGAAAGATGCCGAGGGTCTATTTGGACACAGCCTTTCTACCCAGGGTAGGGGTAAGGTCTGCGGTTTCAGTTGTATGGGGCTTACTGGAGTCTATAATGCTCTTCTTCCCGAGGAGGAAGTGATTGCAATAATCAAGGAGGCTTTTAGTAAAGGAGTCACATTTTTTGACACATCCGACATTTATGGCATGGATCATGCAAATGAATTCTTGGTCGGGAAGGTAAATACAGACAATTGGCTTCTCATGAATCGTGATTCATCACAAGATGCATTTTGCTTTAGCAGTTCAACTTCAACTAAATTTTTGTCCATATAAGCAATCACTTGTTGAGGCTACTAGTAATCTAGTATTACAATATCCAATGAACACATTAAAGATGTATTACAATATCCAATGGAAACAGCCTCTCTACCCTAGAGTAGGGGTAAGGTCTGCGTACCCACTACCCTACCCAGACCCCGCTAAATGGGATTATACTGGGTTGTTGTTGTTGTTGGAGTCATGGTCATTGACAGCATGTTAAACCTTTGTTTTCTAGGTCTCCAAATTAGGTTTCGGTTGTATGGGGCTTACTGGAGTCTATAATGCTCCTCTTCCCGAGGAGGAAGTGATTGCAATAATCAAGGAGGCTTTTAGTAAAGGAGTCACATTTTTTGACACATCCGACATTTATGGCATGGATCATGCAAATGAATTCTTGGTCGGGAAGGTAAATACAGACAATTGGCTTCTCATGAATCGTGATTCATCACAAGATGCATTTTGCTTTAGCAGTTCAACTTCAACTAAATTTTTGTCCATATAAGCAATCACTTGTTGAGGCTACTAGTATTACAATATCCAATGAACACACTAAAGATGTAGTACTATAATACAGAGAAATTTTTTTCTTTTCCTTAACAATTCCATATGCTTTGTCTAAGTGGTGATTCTGGTGAACAGGTCTCCTTCGTTATTACAGTCTCTACAAGATACATACAGTATATGATATAACGCTCTCTTTAGTATAACGTGAAAAGGGCTGGTCCAACTATATGACTCTCAAAGATGAGAGGATTACCATTTTTCTCATGCTTTGCTCAGATAACTGTCCTGTCAGACTAACTGATTTGTTTTTCAATATGAAAAAAAGAGAAGTTGCTACAAACTTCTTTCTAGAATCATTAACTAAGTCATACTTTTCACAGTAGAATATATAGATTTGAGGAGTTCTATTTTCCCTTCTAGCATATCTTAAGTTGACGAAAAAGACAAATGGAAGGGAAATGTTAATGTAGAATTTATGAATATATAACCGACAATGTTGGACTGAAGAAAATTGAATTCTGTTCTTCATGTTCAGATCGTCTTCTATACGAGGTAATAGAATTCGGAAGACTCATTGTTATTCAGTTGAATAGCTGTTTGGTTTTCCTTAAGTAGTCTGTAATCCGTCTAAGAACTTCATTGTTTCAGGCATTAAAGCAATTGCCTCAAGAAAAAATACAGCTTGCCACAAAGTTTGGTATTTATAAGATTGAACCAACTAAGATTACAGTGAAAGGAACTCCAGAATATGTTCGTGCCTGCTGTGAAGCTAGCTTGAAGCGCCTACAAGTGGATTGCATTGATCTCTACTATGTGCACCGTATAGACGTAACAGTGCCCATTGAAGAAACAGTAAGTGCTTTGCCAATTTATGGTTCAACTTTATTTACTTAGCCCACACAAAATTCATCTGCTATGAGTAGGGGTTCTCCAACAATGCTGGCATTCCTAATGAAGAATCTCGCTTTTATTTTTTCCATGAAGCATTTTTATGTCTTATTTTATCCTTTTTCCATTAACCACGTCACAGTTTGCCGATAAGCTATCTGCTTTTCACTTATCTTTATTTTTCCTTATTGTGGCGAGATTTGTTACAGATGGAAGAACTTAAGCAGTTAGTTGAAGAAGGTAAAATAAAGTATATAGGCCTCTCTGAAGCTCACTCGGAGACAATAAGGAGAGCACATGCAGTTCATCCTATCACTGCTGTACAACAGGAGTATTGTAACGACCCGGCCGGTCGTTTTTGTAACTTACGCCCCGATCCCCCATTAACTATTTTCCCTAAGTTCCTTTCTGCTATTTTGGTTTGCCGGGACGTTTGGTATTAGGATTCGGAGTGTTTTGGGACACTTAGTCCCTAAATGAGAGTTTAAGAGTTGAAAAATGCTCCGTATTCGGAACAGTATGAAGACGACCTCGGAATGAAAATCCGATGGTTCCGTTAGCTCCGTTAGGTGATTTCGGTGTTGGGAGCGTGTTCAGAATGTTATTTGGAGGTCCGTAGCTCTTTTAGGCTTGAAATGCCGAAGTTTGAATTTT
>MU700218.1:4836-23912 GCA_026770625.1 Nicotiana glauca
TTTTATTAATTTAATTTAGGATCTTTAAGTTTAATTTTGGAGCAAATAAACGAAAATAGAACAAAAAATAGAAGGAAATTCGGATTGGACCATTTTTTCAAACTAAACAAGCTAGGACCAAAACATCCCTTACCCAACCCAAAAAAAATCACCTAGCCCAACCCACATCCCATCTGACCAAACAACCCCTCCCCCATTTGTTATTTTTCATTACACTAACTATACTAAAAACACCCTAAACCTAACCAAGCATACCCGCCCCCCCTCTCTTCTTCTTCTCCAAACCACCTCCACCATGACCGCCCGTCGCCCAGCTCGACCACCAGCAGCCATGAACGACCACCAACAGCCATGAACGACCCCGTTGCCCAGCTCCCCCGTCGACCACCCCAGCAGCGTCGTCCAGCTACCAGTCCCTCACGTCCAAACCTCCACCCTCGTCTCCATCTCGTCGTTCACTGTCCAAACGACCACATCCATGGCTGCCCGACGTTCATATTCATCGTCGGTTATTATCGTATTTTGTTTGTCGTCGTTTGTTGTTCGTCGTTTGTTTAAAACCATGGTTGTCCTGGCAGATTTGTTTCCATTCGAGTTCGTCGTTGTTCCTATCCGGTTAGTTGGTTTAAGTTTTATTTTTGTCCGTATTTTGTTTGATATTCTCGGATCTAAAATCAGTATATGTTTGATTATTTTCTTATTCGTTGTTTATCATTTTCTTGATTATTTCTTCAGTTTGCTTTATTCATTTGTTATTGTTTAGTTTTAATATAGAAATGTTTTAGTTTAATCACTTGAATCCTTTATCCTGATTGTAATATTGTTAGATTAAATTTGAAGTTCAATTGATTATTGAGTTTAGTAATTTGAATCTATTTTATTGTTGTGTTAAGTCTAAATTTGGATATGACTTAGAAATTTGAATTTGTTTGTTTGATCTGTTAAGTTTAATTTGAATCTCAGTTTAGTGATTGGAGTCTACTTGTTTGTTATGTTCAATTTTGTTATTGTTGTTGAATCTGAAAGTATGTTTGTTAAAAATGTTGTTCAAAATTATTTCAGTTGGTTCTTTGTTGTTCATCATTTAGTTTGAATTGTTGATTGAGTTTGATTAAGAATTGGTTATAGTTGCTATATTTTGGTTAATTGATTTAGGTGAATTGGTTATAGCTAATAGGGGTCGAATAGTAATTTTCAGTAATTTCGGAGGTATTTTTGGAATTTAAAATTTAGACAATTATTTAATTTAAGTTCTCAGTCCATTAATAAATAATAATATTAAAATTATTTAATAAAAGTGGGGAACAAGACATATGGTAGTAGGATCTAATATTTGTTTAAAGATGGTGGGGGACAAAGCATGATGGTAGTGTAGAAATGACATTTGGAGATTAATTAAAAGGCACTAGAGTTAATGGAGTAACTAAAAAACTGAAAGGATAATTTGTTGGTGAAAAATACACTAAGGATGTGCCTATTTAGAGGCTGGAAAATCTGAAGTTAGAAAAAAAAAATTAGAGATTGAATACACAATAATTAAGAGCTATAGGGATTTTGAAGAACGAAAAAAGAAAAAGAGATAACTGAAAACCGAAAAAAAAACGAAAAAAGAAATAGAATTTTTGATAGAAGAGAGGTCTTCTTTTTTGTCGAAAATCAGTGCTAGAAATAGAGAAAAGTTTTAAGGAGTCAGTGAGTTGAATTAATGTTGTTTCATTGAGAATTAAAGAGAGCTTCAATTTAAAATATCAAGTTATATTCTCAAGTTCATCTTTTGGTTGCTGAGTTTTAAATCTGTCACTGGGCTACTCCCGTGTTGTTGAATTGTTGTTGCTTTGTGTGTGCTGCTATTGCTTCCTACTGATCTTCCTCTTCTTTGTATTCCACTACCAGGTTCACCACTTTGAATCACTTTGATGTACGCCTTGAAGATGAAATGAAATGGCAGAAATTTATGTATTTAATTATAGTATATTTGTATTTTTAGTTAAATATTAGTTATATATTTTCCTGCTATAAGAAGGGTAGATGCATGTATAATTAAGACTGTTTCCTATTATAAGGTCACTAATTAACAGTCGACTGAAGCATAACAATAGATTACGAAACTAAAATCCTTGAATTGGAGCGAATACTAGTCAATACGATATTCTTGTTTAATTTGAGTAAATTGTTAGATTATTGAACTATGGGATGTATGTCTGTAAGAATCGCCTAGCTAATAGTTTCAGCTTCACTAGTTCTCATATTAAAAATAAAGTAGTTCGCGATCTCATTTTTCGAATTGGTAAAAATCTAGATTTGAATTTGTAAATGTTGGAATAGAAGTGACTTGAGGTTTATAATCTTTGAATCTTTTTAGTAACAAAGATCCGCAAATAATAGGCAAATGTAATAGGTCAATAATTCCGTGGAATCAGCAAACTTGACACTTTTAATGTGTGATTCAATGTAACAAGGCTAAGAACATTAATCCATTAGGCGTGAATCTAGCAAGAGGGTTTAATTTTTTAGATTTAATAAACTTTCTAATAAGCTTTAGTAACTATGGTTAAATCTAGTTTCAAGTGATTTTGAATAAATAATTCCAATAGTTTTTTATATAGATATAACAATGCGAGTTTTAATCTTGCTATAATTAATTTCTTTTGAATATTAGTTGTCGAATTTTGCATTTTTATTTACAATTTTCGAAATTTTTCCTTTTTAGCAAAATTCATTTCCATTAATATTTGTCTTAATTTAGCAATTAGTGTGTTACATTTTTATTTTTTAGCTCGTAATTAATTCGGATTTTTCTTTCTTTATTCTAGAGACGAATTTAAATAGAAATATAGTCATTTTAGGATATCCTTAAAATAAAGGAGGCGTGCCTCGCCACAGTAAATTACAAATTGCGTGGCCCTCTTTAATTACTCTATTAAAATATTTAGAATTCGGGACGTACCATTTAGCGAATTTTCATGGTCTCCCGCAAAGTTGATAATATGTTAGCCAATTTAGGCGCGCTTTTAATAATTTTACCTTTTTAAATACGGGTGTGCATTTCATGCGACCCAAATCCAAATCCAAAAATGTTGAATAGGAATGTGTCGAAGATCCGGGTGCATTTCATGTGACGTGATCCGAAAATACGTTCTTAAATGACGTTCACTTTCTTAATAATTGACTAAAAGCGGTAAATAATTCTAAAAATTGTACTATAGGTTTAACATGTATAAAAATCAAAATTTAGCCAAACATAGCAGTTGAGCGACCGTGCTAGAACCACGGAACTTGGGAGTGCCTAACCCCTTCTCCCGGGTTAACAGAATTCCTTACCCGAATTTCTGGTTCGCGACTGTTAAACAGAGTCAAACCCTTTCCTCGACTCGGGATTTGGGACACCATAAATCTTCCAAGTGGCGACTCTGAATTTCTTAATAAACGAATCCCGATTTGATTGTCTTTTAATTAGAAAAACTCCTTTTATTATACCCTTCACGGGGTGTATTAGCGAAAAAGGAGGTGTGACAGTGATAATCAAGCGACAATACGAAGGGCTGGGAGCGTTATGTATAACGGAAAGTCTCGTCACATAAGACGCAGACATAGAACAGTTAGACAACTACTTTCTAGTGGAATTATCACAATTGATTATGTAAAATCAAAGGATAATGTGGCGGATCCGCTTACAAAAGGCCTAACTAGAGAGGGAGTTGAGAAATCATCAAAGGGAATGGGACTATGGCCGAGGACAAGTCATCATGGCGGTAACTCTACCTAGATTTTTTGAGGTCCGAGATCTAGGTTCAAGGAGCGCAAACAAAGTTATACATGACCGGTTCAACATTGTCAAATATAATATTTTAGTCCATTCTCGTGATTAAGACAATGTTCAGTAACAAGGATAAAATATTAAGACATTTTTTAATGGTTTCTAAGTTTGATACAGGCACTACTAAAAAATTGATCTATGGTAACGCATGAAAAACCGTTCCAACAGATGGTAAAACCGTTGCCATAGAGATATTGGAACGGTTTTTAGCCCGTTCCATCAGCCTTCGTGCCAATAGAGCTATGAGAACAGTTCTTGCAACGGTTTCTGTTACTGTTGCTATAGAGTCGTCTATCGCAACGGTTTTCCCTTTCTCTGTCGGAACGATTATTCTTATCAACTGGAACAGTTTTAAACCGTTACTATATTGTGTATGCAACGGTTCATAACCATTACCATTTCATTTAATGCAACACTAATGTAAGCTATTGTTACAGTTGTTTATAGATATAACAACGGTTTCTTTAAGCGATTGTAACGGTTTTAACTACCTATTGGAACAGTGTATAGAACTATTAGAACGGTTTACAGCACCTATTACAACGGTTTACATTGTCTAATGGAATATCATTTGTATCCTATTGCAACGGTTCAGGTAGGCTATTATAACAGTTCAGTTGAAATAAAAATATCACCCCCGTTGTAAATAAATATTTATATATATAAGAAATTATAATAGACGAAAATTTAAATAAATCACAAAATGAAACCATTAATAATCTAAATTTTCCAACAAGCTACTAATATCGATAAAGGTAAATGTTATACCCCATGTGCATAAGTTTACTACATTTCAAGAGTATAATAAATTTCAAATAATGCTGATAACAAAAGATTCCTAGAACATTCAGCTATAGCAATTCAAAATTCATCTTAAGTAAGGTCTAGAATCTAGATCTTCACTTCCTTCATCTTCAATTTCTTGATCTACTCCACCTACAAAAGAGAATAAATTAATAGTCATTACCGTTCAAGATAATCCAATCTAAGAATGCTCATAGCACAAAGTGCCAAGTAAAAAAGAAAAGGACATGACATTCAAAAGAAGTCAGTCAAGCTAGGCCATGAATCAACTCTAACCTTTTCACTTTAAATTATATATAATCTTCAATAGCTCTAAAATTCGAGTGTTCAAGAGTTAAACAAGAAAGAGGCATTATAAACAGTGCTAAACTCAAAATTTGTTACATGTAGTGGGCATTAATACGAACAACCCTATCCTGCAACAATTGATTTCACCTGACCAATTATCTTATTAGATTGAGATCATTTTGAGCTGCCTCACTATCTTCCTCTTCTTTGTATTGCAAGTAATTTCTTTTTTAATGTAAAAGGAAATTAAATTGCAACTATTGATGAGGGGAAAATACAAACAGGTAATAGCATCTTTACTTTGGTCCCATACTCTATATTGTTTGATTTTTGTAGAAATAGTTGTCGCTCTCTAACTCCAGATAATTGACAAACAACAACACCACTCAATTAATTTAACCTAATGCAAATCAATTATTTGACTTTGGGTGCAACTAAATAAATTATTCTACCACATAAATGAGTGAAATGAATATCAAATTTGACCTTCACTATGAATTCCATGAGCAAAACTTATTCCAATATTCCACAGAGACCTATCTGCAAACTTTTCAATCGTAGTGCCAGAAACCAAAAAACTATACCACAATAAAGAACCTGCAAGGCAACATAAAAGAATATGCATCATAGTTATGGCGCTAGCAAGGGAACCACGGAATTACGCAACAACTAAGTGCCACAGGCAAAGTAAAAAAACTACTAGACTAATTTGATTTTGCGAGAGAGAAAAAGAGAGATGTGGTAGAAGAAGCAGCACAACGAAGGAGGAGAAGAAATAGAAGAAGATGTATAATATTTGGTAAGTACTGACCTTGATTCTTATTACCAATAGATGGTCAATTGATTAGTTGAACCGTAACTTGTTGTGCAGAGCAAGCTTCTACAGGTGAACGAGCACTGAACCTTAGCATATTAGGATCAAGTCGTTGTTCTGGGTTCAGACGTTGAAGTCATGCGACTATCTTCATTATAGTTTCCTTTTCCATAGCATCCTTTTGCTCGTTTAACTTTTCCTGCATTCTTTGTTGCATCCTCTATTATATTTCTTCCTGCATCCTCTCATCAGTAGCATCTAAAGAGGATACAAGCTTCCCTATTTTCCCTTTTAAAATAGTCCGCGACCAAGATGTTCAAGTCCCATGACTTATGAAAAAGTGTCACTTGAATGACCGACATCTTCACTTTCTTGAGTTGATTGTATTCTCTCTATTTTAGCCTACAAATCAAATGCATGAGAAAGAGTTTAAGTAAATAAAATTTAATCAATTAAGAACAAATAAATAATCACGACAAACTTTAAATTAGAAATTTCATACAATTACTAATTGTATTGTCATATGAGCCTTTGTGTACTCGATTTGATTTTTTTTTTTCTTGTAGCCACAAAGATGTCCTTACTTGGTAGAGTATCCGAATTATCAGAGATTTTTTTTTGCCTAGTTACATGAAAACATGTATAAAAATCTTTCCATGTAAAGTTAGCAAGTTCATGGTTTTTTTTTTAAAAAAAAAGAGAAAATATCAAACCTCACGAATTAGAGCAAAACTCATTTTGCCAACAGTGCACAGATACCTCAACTTATTTCGATTTTCGATATTGGTTTTGGGGCAATTATGCCTACTAGGGAGCAGCAAGTCACTAAAGTGATAATGCAACTAACTAAAGAGCAAAGAAAAATGCAACTAACAGTTATGCCTACTAGGAATGCATAATGCAACTAACCAAAGAGCAAAGACAAATGTGTTTGGTTTAGAAAGCTGAAACTAATACAGTGGGAAGGGGGATAAAATTGAGTGATCCAAGGAAGGAAAGAAAGTGATAATTAAATATGTACAGTGTTTTATTTTCTATTCTTAAAGTAAGTGAATGCACGTTGCAACAATATACAGATATTCTTTGCTAATGAACACTGCTTTTGCCCGGATGGGAATTGCCTACAACCTCAGAAAACAAACTTTCTACTACGGCTTTTCTTCCTTCTTATTATGGCTTTGCACTTTGCACATCTTAAATTATGATGGAACTGAGACGTGAGAGTGCATATTTGCATGCTCTGTACAAATTTTGAGAGTATTCAATCCCATCGTACAATGTTCAATCGACTGTCTTATGTGTTCATGAAGAAAATCAGTCCACAAGTACACATAAAATAAGCACAAGGAAAAATTCTTTATACATATAGCACTTTATGATAAACCCACAAGTAAATGACTGATAAACTCTTAACTAATGGTATTATGTGTTCTGGAAATATGTTGTATTCGTATCTAATTTTGAAATTTTTAGGGGTAAAACCAGCGTGGTCCTTCAAACATTAAGGTTCAGAGAAGCTGTCATTCTAAGGTTCTGCTTTGGTTTTGGGAGGATATTGTAATATCAGTGTCTTTATTCAATCTCTAGGTATGGAAAGTTGATTAACAATTGTAACAAGCAAGATTTCAATTCAGTCACCAAGCACAACAAGCCTACGTTTCTTTGTGACACCAAGGAGCTAAGCAACCACATACTACACCATATCAAATACTGCTAAACTAGACAACTATGTAACACCCTGAACAATAGCCAATGATAACCAACTTTTCACTAGAAACCACTCTCAAACAGAACAAGAAAATACAATTAGAATATAATTTACAAGCAGAAAAACTTTTCTTTGGCCAATTGAAATAAGTGAAACCTTAATATTTTCCTTTTTATAATCAATCCTTCACATAAAGTAAAACAAGAAACAAGCAAGAGAATAGGTCACAAAAAGAATGGATAAAATTACCTTGTAGGGATCGGAGTTACAATATTTAAGAAGATGCTTAAAGTGAGACTCCGAAATATCTACCGGCCTATTCTCCATTCGACGCTCGTCATTCTCATAGGCTTTAAAGTGGTTTTTCTTCAACTGATAATGAAATCCACCCCTTCTCCTTTTCCCGTGGACACTCTTCTTGATCTCTGTATGCAATTTAGACTATAAACTTCTAGCTGAAGTCCATACACTTCAGATTAAGATTTCTTGGAGGAAAAAATCCATACATTTCCACATGATAAGAACGAGAAATGATATTTGCTAACAGTAAATCTCAGCCATTAAAAAATCTGAAGAGTAATTAGGCATCCAAAATTCTTTTACCACATAGGAATATACACAAATTAGGTATTAACCCAGCCATTCTACTACTATTTAGAGACATAAAATTGAACAAACAAGAAGAAGCCCACAAAAAATCCAAAATAAAACTAAAGTAAATCATTCAACTTTATTCAGATCCAAACCATTTCAATACATCTACTAAATGAAAATGAAGAAATTTTCTAGTGTTTCTACTTAGAAAAGCGGACAACAGTACTAACCTTTGATAAAAATTTTGCTTCTTCAATAATAACTTTACGATGAGGAGCCAAAGTCTTTACCCTTATCACACTGAATTTACAGCATCTCCCACCTATTGCTACCAAAATTGCTTCACCTACTATTTTATCAAAAACACAAATGGAATCAGTGTATCTTACCGTAAAATTGCAGAAAAAATTAAGAGTGTTTGGACATCACTATCAATATTACCTTTGCAGGTAAGTAAAAATTAAGAGTCTTCTCCTTCTCCGGCGGCTAGGGATTGGGTATTTTCAGATTTACTTGGATTTCTCTAAGGGGAAGTATTCTTTGATATGTTGAGAGAGTATTTTGGATGGGTTCCAGGAGATACAAAGAGTTCTTCTTCGATGTGCTCTAGGAAATATTTTATCCGAGTGGGGCTATAGTCTATTAGAAGTTAAAAAAAGTCTAGGGTTTAGTGAAATAAGGAGGGAAAAAACAAAATAAAAATAAAATTGGGGAGGAAAATTGAACCGTTTCCATAAACCCATTTTGCAAAGAACCGTAGCCACAGGTTGTCCTATTGTTATGATTACAACAACTGTAGCAATAGAACACCCTATGGCGACGGTTATTTCACTAATGTAACGGTTTACTTGCAAAAGTGTACCAATTGATCAAATAGCCTATTGGGACGGTTATAGCCGTTGCTATAGAATGTCTATGGTAACGGTTATATAACCTTTGCCGAAAATACCGTTGCTATAGGTCCAATTTCTAGTAGTGAGGGTATATCAAATAGATTATCTACGGGATAACACGTTTAGGAATCATCTATGTAAGTGTGAAGTGTAAGCCGCTTCAAGGAGAATTCTGTAAGACCAGTTCTCTACACACTTATGAACCAGGTGGTGTTCATGGCTGAAACAAACACAACAATGAGAACCAAAGACGGTTAAGGGTTGATTGTGTGAGCTATGGTTGTCTAGGTATATACCAAAGCTCGACGGTTCAAAGATATCAATTCTACCGATTGACCGAGTATATCCGACATAAGTTCACTATGGAAAGTTCAAAGGGAAACCTATTTATCCATATGCGATTAATCCTTACTTGCGAATCACACTGTATTTTCATGCATGTTTTTACACACATGCCCATTCCTCATTCATGTGGGAGATTGTTGCGTTTTTTCTTTAAAGGGTGTGAATGGGAAATGGAAGAGGCACCTTTTGGATTGCATCTCTCCATCTCACCCTTCCTTTCTCTATAAATTTAGAGGATTGGTCTCATTTTTAAAAAGAAGAAAAAAATCTGAAAATTTCTCCCCTCTTTTCTATATTGTTGCATTATTTTCAAATAAATATAAGTGTCAAGTGTGATTTGCTCCGTCTGTTGAGTTCGTTGAAATTTTGTAGTTTCGATTGCCAGTGTTGCAGAATAGTTATTCCGTTCTATCCTGGGAGGAATTAATCCAAAACCTTGGGCAACAGTGAGAGGATTAAATTTCTTAAGGACACAGAAGCAACGTGTGGGCTCGGAATTATTATTTCACGTTTTATTTATTGAACTAACGTTTGTTTACTTTTCTGATTTTCTAATTTCGAACACAGATTACCAACATTATCTACTCATACTAATACTCAAATATCCATAAACAATTGTCAAACCAATACCAATAGCAAGAAAGATAGAAATAGAAAAACTCGTCGATTCGTCGTGTAGAAAAGATTTGAGGATTTTCCATGCTCAAATGTGCTTCAACAATCTTACTCGCCTTTTGATGTCAAGTATACAGCTAAAATGAGGGTTAGAATTTTTTATATCGCATTCCCGAGCCGAATGATTAAGTTGCGTCTCAAAATAAAATGCATGCAAATTTGTATTGGCGATATAATTGTGCTTCGTACAGGATTTGGTTGAAATTCCATATTTTTCTTTACTTTTCCTGTGCTATGCGAGTTTACTTCACTGCTTGTGCTATATACTGGCAGTTACTTCACCGCATGGTCACAATTTTCCTTTCATTTCTCAAGAATTTGCCTTTTAGTTTTATTATTGCACAAATCTATTTTGCACTCGTGGCTTCCTACATACTCTCTTTGTTTCAGTTTACGTGAATCCATTTTTTTTTTTTTTGTCTATTCCAAAAAGAATTATCCCTTTCTAAATTTGGAAATAATTTAGCTTAAACTTCCAACTATACCCTTAATGAGAAGCTTTTATAACCACACAAATCACTATAAAAAAAACTAGAATTAGCTATGAACGTTTCGCTAATTTGTCGCTAAATCGCACGTAGCTAGCAAATTTCTTGATAATCTGTCCCTAATCCGTCGTCAAATGAGATTAGCGACGAATTTTTCTATTTAACTACAGAATTTGTCTGTCGCTAAAATCAGATTTTTAAGTAGTGAATATTCTGGACCCCTTTTTGACTTGTTTAGGACAACAAATTCTAAAAGTCTTTATTTTTCTTAAACTTTATACTCAGTCAAACAAGTTTACATAAATTGGATCGGAGGGAGTAATAAACTTCAATCATTAAGCTTAATTGGTCATATTTCAACCTTCAAAACACTTAAAATCATGCTCAAGTCAGGATAAAACATATCAGATTACATGTAAATCTAGCATATTATCATTATTCGTATCTAATATCTAAGATAAGAGAGGTTGCTCTGATGGTAAGCAAACCCCACTTCCAACCGAGAGGTTGTGAGTTCGAGTCTCCCCAAGAGCAAGGTGGGAATTTCTTGGAGGGAAGGATGCCGGAGATCTATTTGGAAACAGCCTCTCTACCCCAGGGTTTCCGTATTATATGACGGTGTCACGTGACAGCCATTGTCTCTAAGGTAAATCCTCTCATGTGTATTACTAATATTAGACAACCTGTGGCTTTTATAGAGGTACCAGTAGGGGTGTTCATAAAAACCTGAGTCGAACCAAACCGAAAACCAAATCAAATCGACCAAAAAAACGATACTTTTTGGTTTGGTTTGGTTTTGGTTTTGAATTTTAAAAACCGATCAAATTTGGTTTGGTTTTGATTTTAATCGGAAAAAAATCGAACCAAACCGACTATAGGAGTAGCTATTTTAAATTTATTATTACACCTATATATATGTATATTGTTATACAAAGTTTCAAAAAATTTATGGTAAATGTTAATAGTTTGCACTTTTATTATAGTTCTTTACCTTTAAATTCTAGTTTGATAGGTAATTTTCTTTTGTTTAGTGGAAGAATCCATTTCGTGTTAAAAATTACATATTCTTAATTGAGTCCTTAAATTATTCATCACTATTTGATTCAATTATCATCAATATATCTTGGTAAATAATAGACTTCTCAAGGGATAATTGATTTGATAGTGTTATATTAAAAATGTGGTTACCGAAATATGTGTTTGATAGTGTATATCTTAATTTAAGAAAAAACCCGACAAATAACCGAAAAAACCGAAAAACCGACATAAACCGAATCGAGAAAAACGGACTTAATTGGTTTGTTTTGGTTCTAATATTTAAAAAACCAACTTATTTGGTTTGGTTTCTTTTTAGGGAAAAATCGATCCAAACCGAATCATGAACACCCCTAGGTACGAAATAATAAATCTCGGTATTTACAAAAAGTAAGAATTTGAACGTACTAGCTAGCTCTCGTGGTACCGCAAACCGCAGAATGATCTCATGCATGCAAGCCATATCAATTCTCAACCTCTCATTCTCACTTATTGCCACAACTCGAGAAATAAAGAAGCCAGGAGTAATTTTCCTCCAACCAACTCATTCTTATTTCTCTTCTTCCTCCATATTCATCTAAACATCTCTTCATCACATCCAAACACATTTGTTATCTGCGTCAAAAACAATTCCAATTTCCCCATATCATTTCATCCCCTTTCCGGGGTTGATTTGATACCTGATAAAACACAATTCCCTAATAACTCCAGAGGCGAATTCATCATTAAAAGACGGTAAGTGCGCATCATAATATATGTACGCATATTAAAAATCATGATCTGCCTATGTTTAATTCAAGATTCGATTTTCATCAGATCATTCAGGAACACTTAACAAAATGTTCAAGAAGGGAGGAGCCGGTGGTGTGGACATTGAGTCCGGCGGCAAAGGCGGAGCCGGCAGTGCCCAAATATACCCTGGAATGACGGAAGATCCAAAGATGAGATGGGCATTTATCAGAAAAGTTTACGCGATTGTGTGCACGCAGCTTCTCATCACCGCCGTGATTGCCACCGCCATGTTTTTCACTCCGGCCGTCAAAGATTACATGCGCACACCTTTTGGCTTCGCCACCTTGATTGTCCTTATTGTCATCGCTTTTATACGTAAAACCCATTCTTCTTACAAGCTTTCCTATTATAATTTTCTTTTTAGTTCTCTATGTAGTACTTTACTAAGTAATTTTATTTTTTGGAGCCTTAAAAAATTAAAAAGATGCTTCATCGTCACAATTCATTTGGCATTCTATTCTTTTTTGTTCGTTTAAAAAAGATATTGGCACACTTGATGATAGTATTTATATTACGAGAAGTTTTATTGTGTGTCTCACACAACTGGTATTAGTTGTGCCAGACGACTCATTTTTCTCTCAAAAATTTGTGAACCCTAATCTTACACTTCTGATTTCATAAAATCGGTCTACAAAACTATGAGACAAAAAATATGTCTCATACAACTAGTGTCTATTGTATGAGACACAAAATAAAATTTTTCTTATTTTACCTTCAATTAGATACTTTTATAGAAATAG
Organism: Nicotiana glauca; assembly: GCA_026770625.1. NCBI lineage: Eukaryota > Viridiplantae > Streptophyta > Magnoliopsida > Solanales > Solanaceae > Nicotiana > Nicotiana glauca. The sequence goes on from MU700218.1 coordinate 17,830, forward strand.
ACATGATTCCTGATAAACCTTACTAGGATACTTTTGGTATATTCTATGCATATTTAGCTTGTTTTTAAAAAGATTCTTTCTTTGTTTTTTATTTTATATTCAGTTAAACCATGCCAAACAAATTGAGACAAAAGCAGTTCAAAGTTTGTTGAGAACTTATTTTAAATTCTTTTGGCTCTCAATTTAAGATTGTTTTCTATTCTTTCCCCATCACTGGGATATCTAATATATATGTTATACTTTTTCCTTTTCTGGCGTGGACATTATATTGTTTAATGTCAATTCACCATTTTCATGACTTAATGAAAAGTGTGCTAATTGTTTTCTTTTTATCTTTGGTGTAAAATTGGCAGTTTGCTTCTTCATGGGTCGCTACGGAAGAAAACATCCTTGGAACTATGTTCTTATGGCAGTATTCACCCTGTGTCTGGCATTTGTTGTTGGAGCTGCCTGCGCATTTAAAAGAGGTAACCTTTCTTGAATTTAAGTTTTATGTACTAATGATATAAAAAGTACTACACAATTAAATCAGAATAAATTAATTACAAAATTACATTCTATGATGAGAAGCAATCCGTAACACGATAATATAACAATTAATGGATATTCAGAAGCGAAAAAAAAAAAGATAGTCAGAAGCAGCAGATAGAGTGCAATATATTGGTTTATGGTAATTAAATAATTAAATATTTTTAATATTTAATTGTGAGCCCAAATATTATTGTATATTAATTTTAAGTTATTATAGAAACCCATAAATTTTAAAGCTTGGCCGTGCAAGTCTAAAAGTCTTTATACTTTGTACGTAACTTAAAGCATTTTTTTGAGTATTGCACAGCATTGTTAATTGATTGTCGTTCGAAATGCAAAATGGGAGAGTTTCCCAATGAAACTACCCAGTTTTTTTTTTTTTTTTCAGAAAAGATAAACGTACACAAATTATTTCATTTAAAAATTTAAGGAGATAATACTTTGATCAAAATCCAAATACGCTAATTGCGCAAGTCAAAAATAGAATAAATTTGTACCCATTTCAGTTCATTATGTATGACATAATTTTGAAAATTCAAGTTTTTCTTAGATCAGACATAAAAAATATTGAATATTTTCTATTATCATAAGCTATATACGATCAATATTACTCCTTATTTAATTTCTAAATAGGTAAATTTCAAAATAAAAGTATAATTGAGATTAGATAATTTAACCTTGTATTCTGAACCCATTATTTATTTTGAAATATGATCTACTGTATTTAAGAAAATAAAAAAATTAACCTAAATAGCTGCCCACCAACAACTTAAACTAAAAATAGTTGGCAGACGTATAATAAGTATATAATGTGTACAATCAGAGTATACTTAGAAAAAATAAACAGTGAATCTGACCGGGTGCAAAGATCCCAAAATTTCAAACTTTGATGTAACGTTTGTTTCCAGGGCCGACTATCTTGACGGCTGCTGGGCTGACAGTTCTTATAACTGTTAGCCTTACCCTCTACACATTTTGGGCTGCAAGCAGAGGCATGGACTTCAGCTTTCTTGGTCCTTTCTTGTTCTGTGCCTCCATAGTCCTCATTTTCTTTCTTCTAGCCCAGGTGCGTCTATATCACCTTAATTATATATATATATATTTCTTCTTAGAATTAAAAAATATGTACATTTTCTTTTTACTAATGAGATGGTTTCACAATGCAACAGTATATTCTTCATTTAGGACGGGAAGTACGGATGGTATATAGCTGTCTCGCGGCACTTCTATTCTCAGCTTATATCATATACGACACAAATAACTTAATCAGGAATTTCACCTACGATGAATATGTCATTGCAGCAATCTGCCTTTTCGGAGACATCGTCAACCTCTTCTTAGCTCTTCTTGGCGTCGTCGGTGAATGATTCATAAAGAAACTCCACTTTGAGAGATGTATCATGTATATGTAATAATTTTGGTTGCATAGTGTTAGTGTTTGTTAATTAGCAAGCTGGAAAATTTTCTATGCTCAGAGATTTATTATGTTATTCCTAGTCTTGAGAATGTCATAAATTTATACCGCCCTTCCTGTATGGTTTGTTTAATGTACAATTGGGCGAAGAAATACATATACTACATTATCACTGAGTCTTCACTTGGCTTGATTATCATTTTGTATGATAATCATACTACTTAAGATATGTGACCTTTTATTCTTGTTTACCTTCAAATTCGGATAACAATTAAACTTATATTTTGGTTGTAAGAATATGTGATTTTGTCCAATACCAATTGATAAGCAATACTACAAGAAAATAGCTCTCTAGCGATGGAAAATTCGGTCGTTAAAACTTCAAATCCGGTCGTTATCAATCAATTACGATGGGATAGAAACCGGTCGTCGCTGGTCGTTACTGCTTCCATCGTTAAAGGTAAATGACCGGATTTTGATCCCGTCATAGAAACCCTTTTAACGATGGCAAGGAATCCAGTCGTTACACCAAGATTAGCGGGGGGATTTTTCCATCATTATATATTGTCCCAGTAGTTAAAAACATCACTAACAGTAACTAATTTTCGGTCGTTGTTAGTGTTTGGCGACCGGAATTCCATTCTTAATTTTATCAACGACATACTTTTTAAAAACCAAAATTTCCCTTCACTAATGTGAAATTTTAAATAATAAATATATTACACGCATTGGTAATCATACAAAGAATGAAGTCAATATTGACATAAAACATCTTTTTTTAATTATAGAGAACTAATCAAAGTAGCAATAATATTACATCCAAATTGCATGATACTTGTTTTCAATTCTTTAAAGAAAACAAAAAATTAAAGAGAAAGTAAAATAGTAGTTTGTACGGATGTCAACTACAACTCCTAATAAAACAACATATATTTTCCTTGTTCTTCAATAATTCTAGCTGCTTCAACTTGCTCGGAACTATCTTTATTGAATATTCTTCAAACTTCAGGCCCTTTATCTATTAAAAAAGGTTTATATTAGTTGAGTAAGAAAAAAAGATTTAAGATTGGTAAGTTGCTATCACACAGTAGAATGTAAAACCACGAAGCGAAGAACATCTCAAAATATTATGAACAATCAGTGCTTCTTACAACTACATTACTAAATTCAACATTAAGCATATCATGAAACGTATTACAAATGCTCGCCAACAGTATAATAGCCACAACATTGGAAGCAAATGATACAATACAAAAAAGTATTATTGTTCCCTTCTTTTGCACAATCATGTTTAGGAAGAACCTTAGAAGAAAATAATTATCTTTAACAAGAAAGAAACGCTTAGGATTGAATTATTGGTCATTCAAAACTTCACAAGTTACTGTATTACATAACCAAAATAAAAAAAAAAAAAATTGAAGTGAGGTACATTAGTTAGGTTGCAGAAGTATTGATAATACAAAAAACTTCAACCATGAGTGGTGAGGTGGTTGTTTCTTTACGGAAATATTTTGGTGCGCCACTGGGTGTTAGATAGGCCTATCAGAAATAAAAATGGCTCCATGATCATGGCCTTTGCCTCTTTATTGGGGAACTGCAGCAGCAATATGGCTGAAGCAAAGGCAATCTTAATTGGAATAAAGGGGAGTTCTATATGATTTCACTAACATTATGTTAGAAAGAAACTCTGTAGATTATTAATATGTTGAAATAAGTTCGTAGACCACCATGGCACTTGAAGGATATTATAGAAGAAATCAAGAATTATACTAAACTGGTTAACTACACAATCCCACACTGCTTTAGAAAAGAAAATCAGGTGTGGATGCATTGACTCTTTGTATATAAACTGGAGAAATGAAGATCAGAAACTATGGTTTCCTTCTAGCAGCTATTCTAAGTTTGGTTTCTGCAACAAGGAACAAGCCTTTTGCAACTTACAAAAGTCCCCATCATTAACAAGGTTTGAATGTTTAACTTCTCTCTCAACTTGTTTTGTGTTGTCATTTGCAAGGTGGAACGACCCAACCCGTCGTCTCATGTATCTCCGCCCATTTCCCCCATATTATGCTGCTCTATATTTTAATATCAGTATTTGAGTTGATCGGATAGAATTGAATTGGTTTTAGTTGGAAATGAGGCACATAGTCTCTTAGAAGGAAGCTTGTTTTTGAAAAATCAATCGGAAGTTGACTATATAGTTAGAAGGCTCGGATGTAAATTCCAGTGATTTGGTTAGCTTCGGGGGATGATTTGTGACTTAGGAGTGAAATCGAAATTGATTTTGGAGGCTCGGTGTAGAATTAGGCTTGAATTGGCGAAGTTGGAATTTTGGCGAATTCCGGTTGATAGGTGAGATTTTGATCCGAGGGTCGGAATGGAATTTCGAGAGTTGCAGTAGCTTCATTAGGTGATTTTGGATATGTCTGCAAATTTTCAAGTCATTCGGACATCGTTTGGTTGGGTTTTTGATCGAATATGCAATTCAGAAGTTTTTAAGAAATTTAGGCTTTGATTTGATCATAATTGAGGATTTTGATGTTAACGTTAGCGTTTTGATGATTCGAGCAAGTTTGAATGAGGTTATTAGATCATATGTGTGCTTTTGGTTGAGGTACCGAGGGCCTCGGGGTAAATTCGGATGATTAAACGGAAGTTGGAAGCTTGGTGTTGCAGCAGATCCTTAAGCCTTCTGTTGTTTCCGCATTTGCGGAAACGGAGCCGTTTAAGCGGTTCTGCAGATGCGGTGGGAGATCCGTAGAAGTGGCCAATGGGAGCCCAGGAGGATTCCACAAAAGCGGAAGTCTGGTCGCGTTAGTGGGTCCGCAAAAGCGGAGAAATCACCGCAGAAACGGAAGATGGGGAACCGCATAAGCGGATGCCTGATCGCATAAGCGATTTCTGGAGAGTTTAATGAGAACCGCATAAGTGGTCGAATGGCCGCAGAAGCGGTCCCGCATAAGAGGTAGCGGGACCGCAGAAGCGAAAAATGCTGAGGGTTTAATGAACAGTGTTATCAAAATTTCAGAAGTTAGAAAAATATTTTGGGGCTTCGGGAGGAGGCGATTTTGGGCGATTTGGAGAGATTTCGAAGGTGATTCCATCAAGTATGAATTTGTAACCTCGAATAGTGTTGTTATGGTAGAAACACAAGGATTAAACACTGAAAATTCAAGGATTTAAGGGTTAAAAATGGTGGTTAGGGCTTGAAACCTAAGAATGTGTAAACTTGGAATTTGGGGGGTCAAACGAACTCCAATTTTTATAAATTTGATATGTATAGACACATGGCGAGACGAGGAATTCAGTGATGTAAATTTTGGAATTTTTTTAGAAGTGGGCCCGGGGCTCGAGTTTTTCCAACTTTGTGATTTTTAGCGTTTTTCGAGTAATTTTGATTGGGTTATGTTTCTTTAGCATATAGTAACGTATTCGTTGTGGTTTGACTAGATTCGACGCGCGAGGAGGTCGATACAAGAGGAAAGGGGCATCGCAGGCTAGTTTCGGCCGGCTTGAGGTGAGTACTAGATGTGGATGATGACCTGAGGGTTTGATACCCCGGTATATCACACTGTGACGCTATATTGAGGCGAGACACGTACTCTACGATGAGTGCGGGGTCGATTGTGATTGGGGACTATGGCTTAGTCTGCCCGAGTGATGTTGTACTGTGTTGTTGGCTATAAATTAGCTGGTAAACCTCCTACTTGGATGGTTATGGATATATTTGGGCTGCATGCTGGTTATTTGGATCCCGTCGGGATTATTATCACTATTTCCGTGATATTAGCATGTTTTCATGATATCAATCCTGAGATGAACACTGTCTAGTAATGATTAGTAAAATTCTGAGATTTTAAATACTAAATCTGTAATTCCTGATAATTGGAACTTAAATGATAATTTTGACGATGCCTGGTGGCTATATATATATACATATATATATATATATGGACTGATGGTCGATCGGGCTGCACGCCGCATGAATGCTATGATTATATTGCGCTTAGGCTGTAGGAGCCCCTCCGGAGTCTATACACACCCCCAGTGAGCGCCGTCGACATTAAATGGATCGGGCTACGTGCCGTAGCGGTCATGTGCATTGCATTGCATTCATGCATTGTTATTTACTTGTTCT
>MU700219.1:8778-59310 GCA_026770625.1 Nicotiana glauca
GTAGAATGGAATTCCTTTAATCAGGGAGTTCAAATTTGAACAGTAAAGGACTGGAGTTATTTAAGGAAAAGCAATCAAGTAGCATATCATGCACAGTATGCAAATAAGGGGTAGATTCATAAGGGGAAGTTTAAAACACACGGTTTAAGTAAATAAGGCAAGAAGTAAATCAACTAGTACATAAATCAGGGAATCAAAGATTCGAAATCAATAATGAACTAAGTCAGAAAATAAGGGGATAGGAAGGTTCAATTTAGACAAGGAAAGAATCAATCAAGTTCACACAATGTCAGTCTGAGATCAGTACCCAAAATCAAAGGTTGTTTGGAGAGGAAAAATCTACATATAAAGAGTGCATGAGTTTTAGAACATGCGAGGCTGGATTCAAAATAGAGAAAAGTGTCATGCAACCAAAATTAGTGAGTAGGGAACTATTAAGTAAGGAGAAACATCGAATGGCATGCAAAAAGTCAGATGAAAGGTCTTGAAAAGCTTAGCCGGAATCAGAATCACATAGAGAAACAAAGAGAGTTCAGAAATTAGGGTTTTTTAAATCAGATTAACTCAGAGAAGAGAAAGCAGACAAATCACATACAAGTGGTCTGAAAAACTCGACTGAAACCCCCCAAATTCTAGGGTTTCTGCTATTAAATGAGTGTATAGATGAAAGCAAATAAATCAGGCAAGAATACGTTCAGAAAAACCCACAGGAACTAAAAAATATTTTATGAAAACATGGTGAAAGAAAATAAGTAAAAGGAATCATAAGGATCGGTAGAAGAAAGCATAGTAGAATAAAACATGTAGGAATCACAGTAGGAGCACATAGGAGCCATGGTAGAGCAAATACAGTAAAAGAAACATATGCGAAACATAGTAGAACAGGTAAAATTGAAGAAACCCTAAGTCGGAGAAGATGAACAGTTTTGAAAGCAAAATTTTGAAAGAGATTTAAGAAATCGTTTGAAAACCTTAAAATAAACATGGATCTAGAGCAGATCCAGAGAAAAATAGGAAAACCTCGGGAGGCTAGGGTTTCAGAAGAACCCTAGAAGTGAGAGAGGCCTGGAAAAGGGTCTGCTCCTAGTCGAATGAGTCAGAGATGGACTCATAGGGATAAGATATGCCGGAGTTGAGCCGCAAATAGCCGTAACAGTCGAATCGGCGGCGATCTCAGCGAAGAAATTCAAGCTCGAACCTTGAATCTTCGAGTAACAGGGGTATGGGGGTACGTGAGGGTGAGTATAGGCTACCCAGGGCTTGGGACGCCATTGATTCCGGTGAAACAAGGTGGAAACCAACGGAGTGGGGCTAGGGTTTCGGAGGGAGGCTAGAGAGAGTTTGAGACGAAGGGATTCTAGGGGCGGCTGATTTGAGTAAATGAAGTAGGGTTTAGGGGTGTTGTGAAATTAAAAAGGAATGGGGAGATCGTGGCCGTTGATCATTTAAAACGGTGGTCGGTGGGTTTGGAAATGGGTCGAGTAATTAGGTCGTTTAATTGGGGTTAATTTTGGGGTCAAATGTGGTTATAATTGAAATGGAAATAGGCTAGCCTTTAAATAGCCACTTTTTCCTTTTTTAATTAATTAAAATAGTTAAAAATAATTTTAAAACAAATTGAAAATACAGTACTAATTGATAACATATAAACATTAATTTAAAAATATTTGGAGCAATTTTATAATTATAAAANAAAAAAATTGGGAATCAACACCTGGACCAACGGTTCGAGGCCCAAAACTGCTATAAATCAAGAACTCTTTTGTTAAAAATTATATTAGGAATAGGGTATTAATTTGAAAATATAAATTTGGGTATTCGAGTTAGGTGGCAGGTTCAAAATATGAGGGTCCTCCCTTTTGTTTGAATTCGGACTTGAATTCGATGCTCGGATTTATAAATGTAAATTAATTAGGCCCGTTTAGAGACAAAATAGATAGAAAATTGTAGTTGCTTTAGGTTGGCCTTTAAATAAAATGAGACGAGACTCGCCAAATAAAATACATAAATTGCGGGACCCTCATTAAATGCTCAATTAAAAATATTTTGAATCCGGGCGTGCCGTTTAGTGAATTTCACGGCCTCCCGCAAAGATAATAATACGCTAGCCACTTTAGGCGCGCTTTTAATAATTTTACCCTCTTAAATACGGGTGTGCATTTCATGCGACCCAAATCCAAATCCCAAAATATTGAATAAGAATGTGTCGAGGATCTGGGTGCATTTCATGTGACGTGATCCAAAAATACGTTCTTAAACGACGTTCACTTTCTTAATAATTGACTAAAATCGGTAAATAATTCTAAAATTGCACTATAGGTTTAACATGTATTAAAATCATATTTTAGCCAAATATAGTAGTTGAGCGACCGTGCTAGAACCACGGAACTCGGGAGTGCCTAACCCCTTCTCCCGGGTTAACAGAATTCCTTACCCGGATTTCTGGTTTGCGACTGTAATACAGAGTCAAACCCTTTCCTCGATTCGGAATTCAAACCGGTGACTTGGGACACCATAAATCTCCCAAATGGCAACTCTAAATCTCTTAATAAACGAATCCCGTTTCGATTGTCCTTTAATTGGAAAAACTCCTTTTATTATACCCTTCACGGGGTGTAGTAAGCGAAAAAGGAGGTGTGACAGCAACGAACTGTTCCATCCACCCATGGTCATTTTCATCATCCATGCTAGATAATAGAGCACGGTAGCCGCATTTGCTGAAATTTATCATTCCCCTGCGGAAGATTTTGTGGGAATAGAGATTAATCACATAAGCTAAAGATAGCTCTTCTCCCGTCTCTTGGCACAAACATCAAAGACAAGCAACCGTCCTCCAAACAGAAGGACTTGTTTGTGCCAAACACACCTGGTAGCGGAGGCAAAAATTTGCAATAACAGAGTCAATCTCTCTACTCAAAGAAAATGCTCCCAAAGTAAAGGGATACATGTAAAAATATATAAAACCCTCCCTGGGTAGGGTTACTCATTTTGATCAGGAGCAATAATGTCCAAATCTTGGCAGCAATAATCTTCCTTCACAGCAGGAATGCTGCAAAGGCAGATGGAAGAAGGATACCGGCTAACGTCCCATGTACGAGAGTTAGCCGAGGGGAATTTCTCTTCGAAGTCGTTTGTTGTAACAAGACTTCTTAGGATGATGGTGCCCACTATTAGAGGAACAACATCCTCGATTTTGTTCTTGTTCTTTGAAGAACTGGTGTTCTTTGAAGACGAAGCCATTGTATGTAATGGATGAAAAACAAGTTTTGTCAAAGAACATGATACAAGTTAAATAAAGGAAGTAGATAAATTATGGAGTATGAATGGAGAATGTTGATTCGTATAAGTAAAAGTTTAGGCGGCTAAATTCGTGGCCATGATTACCTCGATAACCGACAAAAGTTATGTTGAATCGTGGGATGACGCGTGTTCATGGTATTAAATGCAGAGAGGCATGCGTCTAATCAACCGTCAGAAGATTTTCAGAAGGAATCATAGTAATTCCCTTCAAGAAGAGTGCTTCTACCAACTTCCCGATGACACAAATTTATATCACCGGAAAGCAAGGGGACTATCTGCATAGGGTAAAATATGCTATGCTAGGTGGCCACTTAAGAGAATGACACATGGAACCTAAGGCGAGGAATAGTTAGAACTGAATTAAATTATATACGCAATAAATACCCTCTACCCAGTGGCATTTAATAGAGAATATTCCATATCATTTAGTGTGTTGTCTATTACAGAGATTTTTCCATTCATGCTCACCATTACACCTTCATCAATGGCCCTCAAAATTGATATTAAAGAAGGGCACGATCCTAGGACCTTGTTCCCTAGACGTAGTTATAAGTAGTGAATTTGTTATCATTGTAAAGACAAGAATTTTCTGGCAAACTTACGCTGTAATCGATTAAGAGCTTTATACAATTTTACTTTCTTGTTCCTTTGTTTCATCACTGTTGTGTCGGGAAGCTCTAACCCCGAGATTACTTTTTTCGTGATTTCATCTTCATTTCAAGGCCAAGTATTGCACATTTCTTTAATTGTTTAATTATTTCAGGATCAAGCTAATTCATTTGTCTAGATACCACGTATAAATTTAACTGTACCTTTTTACGGGTAAATATGTATATATTTTGTATATTGGTGTATATTATTTATATGTCCAATATATTACTGAACATACACACACATATAAAATAAATATAAACGGCATATAAAATACGTATAATAATGTATTATATGCACGTGATAGTGTACATTGAGAGAAACTGATAGGTTTCTAATTGATGTGAGCTCTGGGAGAGATGGTTACTATTATTGGATCGGGTTGTGCGCCGTAACATGCCTTATTGGCTTATTTTTATTGGATTGGGTTGCGCGCCACAACAGACTAATATTTGATTATTGCATTTTATTTTTACTTGAAAATTTTCCTAATTGTTTACCAGATTTACTTGCATATCTTCATTATATGCTGAATTGTTGACTGTGTAGAACACTTTAAAACAAAGGATTTTGAGAATCAAAAGTGGTTATACCTGTGATTTTTCCTGATTTTATCATATATCTGTTCTATACTTGTTGAAATTATAAATTGTATAGGAGTTAGTAAGTATTATTTATAGTTCTTGCTCCTTGTAGATCATCGCGGTTAGTTAGGATAATTATTGAGTACATGGGATTGGTTGTACTCATACTACACTTCTGCACCTTGTGTGCGGATCTTAGAGCTGATGTTGATGTGAATGGCGGGAGATGGCTTTGAAGATGTACCCCCGTTCCAAGTTTTCACTACTACTAGTTCTTGGTTGTTCTAGATTTGAGATTTGGTTAATGTATATTTCAAACATATGTTGTAAATATTATTTCATACCGGCATGTAAATCTAAAGTCTTAATAGCTCATACTTGTACTACCAGTACTTAGAGAGTTGTATAAATTTAGTTATTTCACTTTTTGGCTCTTATCATTATCATTAAGTTGTGTTACTGTTTTTTGGCTTACATAGCAGGTTGGGTTAGGTGCCATCACGATTAGTTGGATTTTGTGTCATGACAGATCAGCTCAGCCCCATTCCCTTCGCAATTGTGAGGTTGGTGTTGATATCCAATTTTTTCTATATATTTTTTATATGCAGACTGCTCTTAAAATAGCATATGTATGCATATATAAGTATGTCCAATTGTTTTATTAATTTTTCTTAATTTTTAATGATTTTTAAACACATTTATTCCCCTATTTCATTCATAAAAAATCGAATAATATTTCCAAAATCATCATTTGGTAATTCATTTATTGGATTTGCATATTCATGCCAAAATATATCTAAAATAATTTTTGTATATTTTTGCAAATTTATTTAGTATTTTTTAAAGCTAATTGCATATAATTACAATATTAGCCTCTTTTAGATTTAATTGCGCTAATATCTATAAAAATTAAGTTCACTATCTTTAATTTGATAATTATGTACTATAAATCATTTTAGTACCTTTTAATTTATTTACAGAAATTATTTTATTATTTTTATAAATCAAATAGAAAAATTAGCTATTTAAATATTAGCCCCATTTTATTTCAATTATAGATTGATTTTGAACCCCAATTGAACCCAATTAGAAGCCCAATTACTCCGACCCATTTTCCATTTAAATCGACCCACAACCCATTTAAATGACCCGCCCGATCTTCCATTTAATCCCAGCCGCTGATCGTTTAGATCAACGGCTCCCAATAGTCCTTTCCTAATTAAACCCAAAGACCCCCCAAACCCTTTTCATTCTTCATAATCTGCCGCCTCTGAAACCCTTCCTCTCTCAAATCCTGTCTACAGCACCCTCAAACCCTAGCCGCCGCTACCCTAATCCGCCCTAACCTATGGCCTTCCAAGGTCATCGGAGACTTATGTCGGCCTTCTATGGCTCCTTCGTGTTTGTTCTTATGATTTCAAGGCCAGACCATGAAGAGCTTTGGTCCATCCTTTGTTCGATTTTAGTTCATAGTTGTTCTCCAGTCATCTATGTGTCACGACCCGGATTTCCCACCATGGGGATCGTGATGGCGCCTACTCGTGGTAGCTAGGCAAGCCTATTCAATTACCTTTCCATTACTAAACAATTATTTTAACAGTTTATAGCATCAACATAGTATATGAAATTTAATAAGAACAATAGCGGAAGTCTAATTTATAATTACGAATCATAACGCGGAATAGTCATTAATAGCTTCTACCCAAGATTTGGTGTCATAGTACTCACAAACTACTAAGAATATACTAAATACAATGGTCTAAAAGAAATATATAAGTTGTCCGTCTCGAAAACAATGAGGCAACAGTCTAAAAGAGAACATAAGAAGAGACGTCGGGCATGCGGACGCCCGCAAGGCTACCTCGGTCTCGTGAAAATGAAAGCTTGCTCCCGCACTAACGCTGTTGCTGCTTTTCAAAACCTGAACCTGTGCAAAAATGCACAGAAGTGTAGCATCAGCACAACCGACCCCATATGCTGGTAAGTGTCTAGCCTAACCCCGGCGAAGTAGTGACGAGGCTAGACTAGACACCACATAAACCTATGCAGTTATAAATATACAGCAGAAATCGAATATAAGGAAAGTAACAACATGGGAGGGGGAAACATGCTATGGGGAGATACAATATTAAAAGTAATCCCGAGTAACAACTAAAGCAGCTAGATTCACAATGAACAAGGAGACAATACTCAATACAAACACATGGTATTAATAACTGTTGCGACGTGCAACCCGCTCCAGAATTACCACTGTTGCAGCGTGCAACCCGCTCCATAAATATCACTGTTGCGGCGTGCAACCCGAACCTCTTATATCATTGTTGCGGCATGCAACCCGATCCTCAATATCATTGTTGCGGCGTGCAACCCGATCCTCAATATTATTGTTGCGGAGTACAACCCAATCCGCAATATCATTGTTGCGGTGTACAACCCGATCCTCAATATCATTGTTGCGGCGTGCAACCCGATCCTCAATATCATTTAACAGTCTGATTTCCTAAAAAATAGTCAAAATTAAGGGACATAAAAATAAGCAAATACTTGACAAAAATCCCGGCAAGGGAAAAAGTTCAACAAGTTCAACCAAACGTCCCGGCAAGGGAATAATCAACAGCGCTTTCTTTTTCTTATTTTCTTATCTTATAACCCACTCTACTATTTTTAGCCAACGCTCCAGAGAATCAAGTAATCATGTCACCGTTCACATGTTCTTCACAATATATAGAAATCCTCCAATAATCACGGAGTTCACAACCAAGTCATGATAATCACACTATAAGGACTCACGGTCATGCTAGACACCGATGTATAGATATTTGTCACCATGCCTATACATCGTAATCGATCACATAGCAATTAGCAACAAGACTCAACTCCTATTCCCTCAAGCTAGGGTTAAACCAAACAGTTACCTCAAAGCCTTGAAATCCACTTAATCTTCAACTATCGTTTTACCTCGCGGTTCCACCTCCAATTCGCTAGAATCTAATCATAAATTGTTCGATTACTTTAATACACACTATATGGATCAATTTGAATGCATAAAAATGATTTTCCCAAGTTTTTTCCAAAAATTCTAAAAATGCCCCCGGGCCCACGTGGTCAAAACCCGAGGTTCAGACCAAAACCCGGTTACCCATTCCCCCTACGAACTCAAATATGTAATTTGTTTTGAAATCGGACCTCAAATCGAGGTCCAACTCCCCAATTTATAGAAAACTTAAGTTCTACCCAAAAACCTCAATTTCACCTATGAAAATCCTTGATTTCAAGTGGAAAACATGTTTAATGATGTTAAAGATTGAAAGAATTGAGTAAAAATCAACTTACAAGTGATTTGGGATGAAGTTTGCTCTTGAAAAATCGTCTATGGTGTTTGGGTTTTGAAAGAATGGTGAAAAGTGATGAAATTTCGACTAAGTATAAAAATTGCTGGGTTGCGGATATGGCAATTGCGAACCTTAGTTTGCATTTGTGAAAAATGCAGGCCTGGGAATTGCGACGTTTTGGTTCGCATTTGCGAACCCAGGTCTGGAGGGCAGGTTTTGCATTTGCGATGGCCTTCAGCCGCATTTGCGATCACTGGCTTCACATTTGCGAAGCTTGGCCTACCTGGGCTAGTTTTGCATTTGCGATCCAGCCTTCGCATTTTCGATAGCTGGGCATTCGCAAATGCGAACCCTAGCTTCGCATTTGCGAAAGTTGTAGAAGCCACAATACCAGATTTTTAAAACATGAGAAATGCAATCTGATGCCTATCCAAAACTCACCCGAGCCCTCAGGGCTTCAAACCAAACATGCACATGGCCTCAAAAACATCTTACGGACTTACTCGTGCGATCAAATCGCCAAAATAACATCAACATCAATGAATCAAGCCTCAAAATCATTATTTTTCTTCTAAACATCATAAACTTTCAAACTTGGAACTTATAGTCCGAAACACATCAAACGAAGTCCGATTTCGACCAAACTTCACAGAAAGCGCTTAAACAATATATAAGACTTGTACCGGGCATCAGAACCAAAATACGAGCCCGATACCTCAGTCTTTTAATGAATTTCCATTTCCATTCTTTTAATGAATTTCCATTTCCATTTTCCTTAATAATTTCAAAAAAATAATTCAACAGAAAAATTCTTTCCTCGGGCTCTAAACCTCGAAATTCGACTCTGGGCACATTCCCGAGTCCCATATTTTTCTACAGACCTTCCGGGACCGTCCAATCTCGGGTCCGGGTCTGTTTACCCAAAATATTGACCAAAGTCAACTTTAATCATATTAATATCAAAATTCTTCAAATTTTTCACAGAATTCACATATTTCAACAAAAAAAGCTTTCCGGTACGCGCCCGGACTACGCACGCAAATCGAGGCAAGTAAAAATAACATTTTCAAGACCTCGGAAGCACGCAATGAGGAAATAGGTGATGACCCTTTGGTCCTCCACCTCTAAAACAACCGTTCGTCCTTGAATAGACAAAAGAAAGAAGTACCTAAATCGGGGAACAGATGTGGATAACGGCTCCGCATATCAGACTCGAACTCCCAGGTCGAGGCCTCAGGGGGCTGACCTCTCCACTGAACACGAACAGAGGGAAAACTCCTAGATCTCAACTGATGAACCTACCGGTCTAGAATAGCTACCGGATCCCCCTTATAAGATAAATCCTTGTCCAACTGGACAGTGCTGAAGTCTAACACATGGGTAGGATCGTCGTGATACCTCCGAAGCTTAGACACATGAAAAACTGGATGCACGGCTGATAAGCTAGGTGTCAAAGCAAGTCTATAAGCCACCTCTCCTACTCGATCAAGAATCTCAAACGGACCAATGTACCTACGGCTAAGCTTGCCCTTCTTTTTGAACCTCATCACGCCCTTCATAGGCGACACCCGGAGCAATACCCGCTCACCAACCATGAAAGCTACGTCTCGGACCTTACGGTCTGCATAACTCTTCTGCCTAGACTGAGCTGAACGAAGCCTCTCCTGAATGATCTTGACTTTATCTAAGGCCTCCTGAACTAAGCCTGCACCCAATAACTGAGCCTCTCCCGGCTCAAACTATCCGATTGGAGACCGACATCGCCTACCATACAACGCCTCATATGAGGCCATCTGAATGCTGGATTGGTAGCTGCTATTGTAGGCAAACTCTGCTAAAGGCAAAAACTGGCCCCATGAGCCTCCAAAATCAATGACACAAGCTCGGAGCATATCCTCCAAAATCTGTATAGTCCGCTCGGACTGACCGTCCGTATGAGGATGGAATGTTGTGCTCAACTGAACCTAGGTGCCCAACTCTTGCTGAACTGCTCTCCAAAAGCACGAGGTGAACTGCGTACCCCGGTCCGAAATGATAGATACTGGCACACCATGAAGGCGGACAATCTCCCTGACATAAATCTCAGCTAACCTCTCGGATGAATACGAGACTGTCACTGGAATGAAATGCGCTGACTTGGTCAGCCTATCCACAATGACCCAAATAGCATCAAAATTCTTTCGAGTCAACGGAAGTCCAGTAATGAAATCCATGGTAATCCTCTCCCACTTCCACTCGGGGAGCTCAATCCTCTGAAACAACCCACCGAGCCTCTGATGCTCATATTTGACNTGTAAGTCCTGATACATCTTCGTGGTGCCCGGGTGAATAAAATACCGGGAATTATGGGCCTCCACTAAGATCAACTCTCGAATCCCATCAACATTGGGCACACAAACTCGCCCCTGCAATCTCAAAACACCATCATCATCTAAGGTAACCTTCGTGGCACCTCCACGCTGCACCGTGTCTCTTAGGACACACAAATGGGGATCATCAAACTGCCGATCACGGATACGCTCCAATAGAGAAGAACGGGCAACCGTGCAAGCTAACACTCTGCTAGGCTCAGAAATGTCTAATCTCACCAATCGATTGGCCAAGGCCTGAACATCTAAAGCAAGCGGTCTCTAATTGACCGGAATATACGCAAGACTACCCATGCTGGCAGACTTCCTACTCAATGCATCGGCCACCACATTGGCCTTACCCGTGTGATACAAGATAGTAACATCATAATCTTTCAACAACTCTAACCACCTCTGCTACCTCACATTCAACTCCTTCTGCTTAAACAGATACTGAAGGCTCTTGTGATCCGTGTACACCTCACACGTCACACCATAAAGATAATGTCTCAAAATCTTCAAAGCATGAACAACAGCTGCCAACTCTAGATCATGAACCGGATAATTCTTCTCGTGGATCTTCAACTGTCTCGAAGCATAGGCAATGACTTTGCCATCCTGCATCAATACTGCACCAAGCCCAACGCGGGAAGTATCACAATAGACTGTGTAAGGCCCTGAACCCGTGGGCAAAACCAATACTGATGTCGTAGTCAGAGTTATCTTGAGCTTCTAAAAGCTCGCCTCACACTCATCTGACCACCTGAACTGGGCACCCTTCTGGGTCAATCTGGTCATTAGGGCTGTGATAGACGAAAATCCCTCTACGAACTGACGGTAATAACCTGCTAACCCCAAGAAACTCCGAATCTCGATCACTGAAGCTGGTCGAGGCCAATTCTTGACTGCCTCAATCTTCTTCGGGTCCACCTAAATACCCTCTGCTGATACAATATGACCCAGAAATGCAACCGAGCTCAACCAGAACTCACACTTCAAAAACTTAGCATATAACTGACTATCCTTCAGAGTCTGGAGAACCACTCTGAGGTGCTGCTCGTGCTCTTCCTGGCTGTGGGAGTACACCAGGATATCATCAATAAATACTATTACGAATAAGTCTAGATATGGCCTGAACACTCGATTCATCAGCTCCATAAAAGCTGCTAGGGCATTGGTCAACCCAAATGACATGACTAAAAACTCGTAGTGCCCATACCGAGTGCGGAATGCTATCTTAGGGACATCAGACGCCCTAATCCTCAGCTGATGGTAGTCAAATCTCAATTCTATTTTTGAAAATATCTTTGCTCCCTGAAGCTGGTCAAACAAATCATCAATCCTCGGCAGTGGGTACTTGTTCTTTATTGTCACTTTGCTCAACTGCCGGTAATCAATACACATCCCCATCGAACCATATTTCTTCTTCACGAATAACACCGGCGCACCCCAAAGAGAAACACTAGGCCTGATAAAATCCTTCTCTAGTAAATCCTGCAACTGGTCCTTTAACTCTGGCGGGGCCATGCGATACGGTGAAATAGAAATGGGCTGCGTTCCCGGAGCCAGATCAATACAGAAATTAATATCCCTGTTGGGCAGCATACCCGAAAGGTCTGAAGGAAAAACCTCGGGGAACTCCTGAACAATAGGAACAGAGTCAATAGAAGGAACCTCTGCGCTGGAGTCACGAGCATATGCCAGATAAGCTAAACACCCCTTCTCGACCATGCGTCGAGCCTTAATATATGAAATAACACTGCGGGTGGCATGACCTGAGGTCCCTTTCCACTCTAGTCGGGGCAATTCTGGCAAAGCCAAGGTCACGATCTTGGCGTGACAATCTAAGATAGCATGATATGGGGACAACCAATCCATCCCCAAAATAATGTCGAAATCCACTATATCTAAAAGCAGTAAATCAACACGGGTCTCAAGACCCACAAACACAACCACACAGGAACAATGCACCTGGTCGACTACTATGGAGTCACCCACCGGTGTAGATACATAAACAGGAATGTCCAAATCATATCTAGACATAGCCAGGCATGGTGAAAAATAGGATGACACATATGAATATGTAGACCCAGGGTCAAATAGCACTGATGCGTCTCTATCACAAACCAGAATAGTACCTGTAATAACAGCATCTGACGACTCAGCCTCTAGTCTGGCTGGCAAAGCATAAAATTGAGGCTCAGCCCCACCTCCCTGAACCATGTCTCTTGGATGATCGGCTACCTGCTGACCCCTACCTCTGGCGGTTCGGCCTCTACCTCTACGGTCTCGACCTCCACCTCTATGATCCCTACCCCCGCCCCTAGCTGGCTGGGCAGGATATGGGTCACCTGGTGCCTGAATCATAGGGCGAGGACCCTGCTGCTGCGACTGTGTACCCCTCAATCTCGGGCAAGCTCTTCTGATGTGACCATACTCACTACACTCATAACATCCCTCCGTATGATAAGACTGGACCTAACGACCCCAATGACCTCCACGAAAGCTCTGAAGAGGCTGTGCATTGATGGGAGCTGGAAGTGCACTGAGTGAATGCTGATCGGAATACTGCCCACGAAACCCACGATCACCTGGGACACCCTGCGAAGCCTGGAGGGCTGACTGAAAGGGCCTGGAAGTTTGACCCCTATCATAAGAATCCCTGCCTCCGGATGAGGCACCACTGAATCGACCTGAGTGATATGGCCTCTTGTCTGACCTAAGACCACTCCCTTGTGGCAGAACCATCTCGATCCTCCGAGCCAGATTGGCCGCCTCCTGAAAGGTAATGTCACTACCCGCCTCTCTGGCCATCTGAAGACGAATAGGATGAATCAAACAATCAACGAATCTCCTCACCCTCTCCCTCTTAGTGGGGAGTATGACAAGGGCATGGCAAGCTAGATCGATAAATCGGGTCTTATATTAGGTGACCGTCATAGACCCCTGCTGGAGGCACTCAAATTGTATCCGGTAAGCATCCCTCTGAGTAACGGGAAGAAACTTCTCTAGAAACAACTCTAAAAACTGATCCCAATTCAAAGGCGGCGACCCTACTGGTCTGGCTAAATAGTAATCCCTCTACTAAGTCTTGGCGGATCCAGATAGATGAAAAGCCGTAAAATCAACTCCATTGGACTCCACAATGCCCATGTTCTGAAGAACCTCGTGGTAGCTATATAAGAAATCCTGAGGATCCTTAGAAGAAGCTTCGCTGAATGTAGTAATGAAGATCTTAGTGAACCTGTCCAGCCTCCACAAAGCGTCTGCGGACATAGCCACTCCATCACCGGCCTGTGCAACTACCCCCGGATGAACTGCCGTAGTTG
Organism: Nicotiana glauca; assembly: GCA_026770625.1. NCBI lineage: Eukaryota > Viridiplantae > Streptophyta > Magnoliopsida > Solanales > Solanaceae > Nicotiana > Nicotiana glauca. The sequence goes on from MU700219.1 coordinate 22,323, forward strand.
GCTGGACCGGTGGAATCTGAGTCTAGGGAGCTACCTGCTCCGGAGTACGTACGGCAGGAGTCTGGGCCCCTCCTCCAGCTTGGGAAGTGGCTGGTGCTACAGGAAGCAATCCTGGTCGGGTGACACTCTCCATGAGGCCAACCAAACGGACCAAGGCGTCCTGAAGAACTGGGGTAGCAATAAACCCCTCTGGGACTTGAGCTGGGCCCACCGGAACTGTCTGGGCTAGGGCGGAACCTCCTCGTCAAGGTCCACCTGAGGCTCCGCCACTGGTGCTGCTACTGGTGGCTGGGCTCTACCCCTACCTCGGCCCCTAGCATGGCCACGTCCTCTAACCCTAGCGGGAGCTGCCTGGGGCTCGGACTGCTGATCGGTGGATGAGGAAGCGCGTATTCTCGCCATTTGCGAAAGAACAAAGTAGAAATTCAATCAGCATTAGGAAACCAAATCGCACGACAAGAAAGAACAAATGAGAGATTTTTCCTAACTCAATAGACTCTGGGGAACAAGTACAGACGTCTCTGTACCTACCCCTCAAACTCTACTAAGTTTGTTCGTGAGTTGTGAGACCTATGTAACCTAGGGCTCTGATACCAACTTGTCACGACCCGAATTTCCCACCATTGGGATCGTGATGGCGCCTACTCGTGGTAGCTAGGCAAGCCTATTCAATTACCTTTCCATTACTAAACAATTATTTTAACAGTTTATAGCATCAACATAGTACATGAAATTTAATAAAAACAATAGCGGAAGTCTAATTTATAATTACGAATCATAACGCGGAACAGTCATTAATAGCCTCTACCCAAGATTTGGTGTCACAATACTCACGAACTACTAAGAATATACTAAATACAATGGTCTGAAAGAAATATATAAGTTGTCCGTCTTGAAAACAATGAGGCAACAGTCTAAAAGAGAACATAAAAAGAGATACCGGGCCTGCGGACGCCTGCAAGGCTACCTCGGTCTCGTGAAAATGAAAGCCTGCTCCTGCACTAACGCTGCTGCTGCTTCTCAAAACCTGGACCTGTGCAAAAATGCACAGAAGTGTAGCATCAGCACAACCGACCCTATGTGCTGGTAAGTGTCTAGCCTAACCCCGGCGAAGTAGTGACGAGGCTAGACTGGACACCACATAAACCTGTGCAGTTATAAATATACAGAAGAAATCGAATATAAGGCAATTAACAACATGGAAGGAGGAAACATGTTGTGGGGAGATACAATATTAACAGTAATCTCGAGTAACAACTAAAGCAGCTAGATTCATAATGAACAAGGTGTCAATACTCAATACAAACACATGGTATCAATAACTGTTGCGGTGTGAAACCCGCTCCACAATTACCACTGTTGCGGCGTGCAACCCGCTCTATAAATATCACTGTTGCGGCGTGCAACCTGACCCTCTTATATCATTGTTGCAGCGTGCAACCCGATCCTCAATATCATTGTTGCAGCGTGCAACCCGACCCTCAATATCATTATTGCGGCGTGCAACCTGATCCTCAATATCATTATTGCGGTGTGCAACCCGATCCTTAATATCATTTAACAGTCTAACTTCCCAAACAACAGTCAAAATTAAGGGACATAAAAATAAGCAAATACTTGAAAAAAATCCAGGCAAGGGAAAGAGTTCAACAAGTTCAACCAAACGTCCCGGCTAGGGAATAATCAACAGCGCTTATTTTTTCTTATTTTTCTTATCTTATAACCCACTCTACTATTTTGAGCCAACGCTCCAGAGAATCAAGTAATCATTTCACCGTTCACATGTTATTCACAACATATAGAAATCCTCCAATAATCACGGAGTTCACAACCTAGTCATGATAATCACACTATAAGGACTCACGGTCATGCTAGACACTGATGTATAGATACTCGTCACCATTCCTATACATCGTACTCGATCACATAGCAATTAGCAACAAGACTCAACTCCTATTTCCTCAAGCTAGGGTTAAACCAAACACTTACCTCAAGGCCTTGAAATCCATCTTAATCTTCAACTATCGCTTTACCTCGCGGTTCCACCTCCAATTCGCTAGAATCTAATCACAAATTGTTCGATTACTTTAATAAACACTATATGGATCAATTTGAATACATAAAAATTATTTTCCCAAGTTTTTTCCAAAAATTCCAAAAATGCCCCTGGGCCCATGTGGTCAAAACCTGAGGTTCAGACCAAAACCCGGTTACCCATTCCCCCACGAACTCAAATATGTAATTTGTTTTGAAATTGGACCTCAAATTGAGGTCCAACTCCCCAATTTATAGAAAGCCTAAGTTCTACCCAAAAACCCCAATTTCACCCATGAAAATCCTTGATTTCAAATGGAAAACATGTTTAATGATGTTAAAGATTGAAAGAATTGAGTAAAAATCAACTTACAAGTGATTTGGGTTGAAGTTTGCTCTTGAAAAATAGCCTATGGTGTTTGGGTTTTGAAAGAATGGTAGAAAGTGATGAAATTTCGACTAAGTATAAAAATTGCTGGGTTGCGGATATGGCAATTGCGAACCTTAGTTCACATTTGCAAAAAATGCAGGCCTGGGAATTGCGACGTTTTGGTTCGCATTTGCGAACCCAGGTCTGGAGCGCAGGTTTCGAATTTGCAAAAGAGGCATCGCATTTGCGATGGCCTTCAGTCGCATTTGCGATCACTGGCTTCGCATTTGCGAAGCTTGGCCTACCTGGGCTGGTTTCACATTTGCGATAGCTGGGCATTCGCAAATGCGAACCCTGGCTTCGCATTTGCGAAAGTTGCAGAAGCCACAATACCACATTTTTAAAACATGAGAAATGCAATTCGATTCCTATCCAAAACTCACCCTAGCCCTCGGGGCTCCAAACCAAACATGCACAAGACCTCAAAAACATCCTACGGACTTACTCATGCGATCAAATCACCAAAATAACATCAACATCAATGAATCAAACCTCAAAATCATCATTTTTCTTCTAAACTTCATAAACTTTCAAACTTGTAACTTATAGTCCGAAACACGTCAAACGACATCCGATTTCGACCAAACTTCATAGAAAGCGTTTAAACAATATATAAGACTTGTACCGGGCGTCGGAACCAAAATACGAGCCCGATACCTTAGTCTTTTAATGAATTTCCATTTCCATATGCGTTAATAATTTCAGAAAAACAATTTAACAAAAAAATTCTTTCCTCGGGCTCTAGACCTCGGAATTCGACTCCGGGCACATGCTCGAGTCCCATATTTTTCTACGGACCTTCCGGGACCGTCTAATCTCGGGTCCGAGTCCGGGTCCGTTTACCCAAAATGTTGACCAAAGTCAACTTTAATCATATTAATATCAAAATTCTTCAAATTATTCACAGAATTCACATATTTTAAAAAAAAAGCTTTCCGGCTATGCGACCGGACTACGCATGCAAATCGAGCCAAGTAAAAATGAGGTTTTCAAGACCTCGGAAGCACGAAATGAATGATGAAATAGGTGATGACCCTTTGGGTCGTCACACTATGGCTTTTCTCCGATCACCCATGGCCATTCGAGTTAGACCTTTGGCTCTCCTGCTTAGATCAACGGCTTTCAAGGCATTTCTCATCACTTGGGGTCTTCCGAAACCCTAAGCTCTAAGGTTCTTTCGATTTCTTTTAGATCTGCTTCAGATCTATGTTTGCTTTGAACTTCTAAGCATTTTTCTCGAAGTTTCTTTTAAAACTCTGCTTTCAAAACTCTTTAGCTTTTTCGATTAGGGTTTTCATCTTAAGTTATTTCGAAACTTTTCTCCGATTTTTTGAACATATTTTGCTATGTTTTCTTATATTGTTATTCAACTTGGGTTTGCATGTTTGTTCAACTTTTGTCTGATTCGCTTGTTTATCCTCTTTTAAAACTCTACTATTGTTGGAAAACCCTAATTTCTTTTGGGTTTGTTCGAGTTCCTGGGACTATTTATTTGTTTGATTTACTTTTTCACCATCTCTAGACTCGATTGGTTTCAAAACCCTAATTTCTTTGGGGTGTATTCGAGTTTCTGAAAATGCTTATGTAATTCATCTATTTGAAGTTGTTCGACTTGATTTGAAATTCTTTTGTTTTAGCATCTATTTCTTTATGTGATTGTGATTTCTTACTATCATTGAAACTCGACTATACTTTTTCAGAAGGGTTTTTCACTTGACCCTTTACATGCTTCTGATACTCTCTCTTTTCTCTACCACTAAGTCAATGAATTTGACCTATGTGACTATCATGTTTCGAATGTTTGTTGTGTACTAACTTTGTGTTGTTATTGCATGTTGCTTCTCTTTGCCATAGTTTGGCCTCGCATGTCTAGTGTTTGTACACTCTATTTATATGCTGAATTTCCTTTTTGACCGATCTTCAATTTTGGATTGATTTCAAACCTTTCTTTTAGTGAAATTCTGATTTCACTCGTCTGTTAAGTTTAATTGATTCTTTTCCTAGTTTTACCTTGCTCTGAATCCTTTCCCAAAATAAATGCATTCCTGTACTTAGACTTAATCACTTACTCGATGGTTTTACAACTTCTTTTATGGCAATAATCAGGCTGCCTATAATTTGATTTCTTTCCTTATTTGGAATCTATCACTGCCCGTGTTTGTGTAATTGATTTTGAATTGTGATTGTTTCCATGTTTGTGTCTTATTACTTCTCTTTTACTCGTTTTCAAAAGCAATAAATACCCTATACTTCTCTTATTTCAGACACGAACAACTTTTAGTTCTGAACACATAATTACACTCAAAAACTCTCTCTTGCTTTACTGCTACTTGTGCTACTATTTGTTTAGCCAGCTGAAAGCCAAGGCTAGACTTTGGAGTCCTGCTTACTTTTCTTTACTGTATTTAGCTTCTTTGACTGTTATGTTCTAACTAATTTTTAGCATTTACAACATATTTCTTTACTGTTCTTTCATTCTTGTTTGTCTCTTGTTTGTATTTGACTAAGTCCCATTATCAAAGCATGCTGCATTTTGCCTTTTTCTGCTCTAAATTAATGTTTCTGTTACTTATTTATCATGGCTTGTGAACCTTAAATCCCCCACCCCCAATATGTTTGGTAATTGTGATTGGTATGGGGCATGGCAACATTAAACATTGTTGTCCATGACCCAACTGGATCCCCCTGGGATCATAACCTCCATGTTTTCTATAGTGGTTATGTGTTTTGGTTGGCTTATAGACATGCCAGCATCTTCTATCGATGTACATGCCCAAAGCTGACCCTTGCCCAATTACACAGGCTCCTTGCAATGAATTCCCCAACCTCTGACCCCCTTGTGTGAAGTTATCAACTCTATATTTTACTAGTTACTGTTTCCCTACCATCATTTACCCCTCTCCTTTCCCCCTCAGTTTTAAAACTCTATTCCGGTACTTCCATTATCTTCTTAGACTTAAGTTCTGCCCCTCTTGTGTGAGCCTTGCCTTAGGACCCATGAGCTCCCTCTAAACTTGGACACATAAGGGCTGGCCCTTCTACACTGCACTCATCTCTATCTGATTAATGCAACTTGAGTGTGAGCATTGCCCGAGGTCCTTTTGAGATCCTTAGGGAACTTTGACACACTCAAGTCTGAGAAAGGCATTGAAACAATGGCATCTTAAGGCAGTTTATTCCATATCTCAGGGAGGAACCAAGAATCAGGCTTCCTCTGGTTATATATTTTATGTAATTTTCTGATGTAATTCATTATATCTGGTTTGTGATAATTTGTAATAAACAGCGGGGATGGCTAGTGAAAAAGGGTGGGTAATTATGCATGTCAAGGGTAGAAAGTATGCCTATAGGATTACTTTTAATTCTGCATATCCAAATTGCGTTTAGAAACCATGTCTATAGGATATTTTAATTCTGCATATTCAAACTGCACTTAGAAAGCATTCCTATAGGATTGTTTTACATCCTGCGTGTTCAATTCTGCACCTTAGACGCCATGCTTATAGAGGTTTATTTATTTAAAATTCTGCATGTTCAACTTCACGCCTTGATAACCTGCCTATAGGAGTTCATTTTAAATTCTACACGTTTGTTAACACTTAGACATCATGTTCTAGGATTTAAACGGCTATAAATTAGTACCATGTTCAAAATTAAAATCAGTACACTATATATCATGTCCATAGGTGTTAAAACCAGCAATAATGGATCATATCATCTGCAAAAAAAACTGAAACTAGTCAATTTTAAATCAGTCTATTCTGAACCAGTGCTTAAGTGACTTAATCTCTCCTTGTTAACACGATTTAGAAAGTATGCCTATAGGATTTCAAACCATTCGTTTTAAAGCTGTGACTACGCTCATAATCATTAATGGATGCATGTCCCTAATAGTTTCCTCTAAAAACTTAGGCAAGCTTTAGACAGTAATAATAATAAAACTGAACTCGCCTCCGTAATTTGTTTAAATGCTACAACCAGCAGGCAGTCCTGGTTCGTGCTTCCTAACTGAGTCATGTAATAGACCAAGCCCGCTGTAACAACAATGATCTCTTCCCTCAAGTATTCTAGAATCAGAACTTACTTGTTTGTTTAATTCATGCTATTGGATTATTTTATTTGAGAAGGTATACTTGAGCCTTATGTGTTTATGTGCTTCCCCCTTGAATGTGAAGAATTTTTATATGTTTTGTATGTCGCCTTAGATTTTTCACCTTTGGAACTTCAAGTCATCCTAATATCCCTCCCTTTTAGGATTAGTAGTCCTAAGTGCCTTCGGGACTGATAGGAATGGGGCGGGTAATAGCATGCAATAGTAGTCGAGACCAATCCGCACTTTAGTACCTTAAACGGGGTGGGAAAGGGTAGATATGGATATGATGACCGGTGCACTAATACCACATGTAGCCCCTCTTCTAAGGAGTGATTACTGGGTATTGCTTTGGTGTGATCCATATTTTAAATAAACCTAGGACCCCCTTTTTTTATTTCTCTTCTCTTTTAAAAGCATTGCAATTCCTTATTTAAAATCAGACTTAATTTCTATTTCAAACAATTGTTTATTAAAATCCCCTCTTATTTGAGCCTTATTTGTTTATATGTCAATTGAACCAAATTCATAAAGAACTATCTGGCCAGGAACAACACTAGTGGATTCTGAGGGGTGCCTAACACCTTCCCCTTAGGATAATTTCAAGCCCTTACCCTATTTCTGGTTATGAAATGAATTTAGAAATGAAACTTGAAGGTGTCCTAATGCACCATAAATCATTAGGTGGCGACTCTTCAAAAATGCAAAACCCAATTCCCAAAAGGAATGAGTTATCTCTCCCAAAATGTCATTAACCCGATTCTCCCGATGCGATGAGGGAAAAAAGGGGGCGCGACAGTATGGTGACACTGTTGGGGATAATTAGGCATTTACCATTTCAAATTATACTTGTGAATTTGTACTTTCTCTTCACATGCAATTACCTATTTAAATTCCTTTAAGCATTTAATTTCTTTTACAAGGCAAAACTGACTTATCTTCTTCTTTTCTTTTCTTTATTGCTACTTTACTATTATAAACTGTTGTATTTACTGCTTTTTTAAACATGCAAATATGTGACAACATGCCCTTTAATTATTGCATGATCAGACATCATATTCCAATCGTGCCAAAAAATACCATAGCAACGCTTATAATGAGTGGTTGCTCTCTTTCTATGTTATTACCCCCTAAATTCGGAAAGGCAAGCCTGAATAGTAGGGAGCACAACCAGCATGGTATCTATCTGGCTCGATGGTATTTCTCCCCATGACGATCTTCCTGTGCCACATATGCTGATCTTGGCACTTGTAAGGACTATCATTCTCTTGGAAATCAGCCCGGAAGTGACTCATCTTGTCGACCCTGGGCACAACCTGCTTCCTACCAGCTTGCCTTACAACCCGGAGAGGGACGTAAGGGTATGTTCCTCTCAGGTCGATCAATATCAGGAAAGGTGCATCTCTAGATCGGGAGATGAACTCCTCGGTTGGAAACCACTCGAACATCCATTGTACCTGGTCCTCTGTCAGATTTTCGAAGAGTTCGACCATTCTCTAGCATTCTCTGGTTGGGTGAACATATTGGGCATGTAATTCATTCGCTTCGGATGATGGAAAACGATATGATCATCCTAGTCCCTTCGCTGAAACTCTTGTCGGTATTCACCCTTTTGGAGATGCTCTATGAGCCAGAGTTGATGTAGCAAATTGCAGCCCCTGAAGTGTTTTGCACCTTGTTGACACTTTTCCAAGGCTCGGTATATGTTCGCAAGTATCATGGGCACAATGCTGAATAGTTGCCTACCAATCTCTTCCATAAGGGTTTTGGTTACCATAGCCAGTCTGGTGTGGATTCTTGCTTTCTTCATTGGAAACACGATCAACCCTAGGAACAAAACATGAATACAAAGACTCTTCGGTGAATATGCCCTAATGATGTGATGGCAAACTCGTTAGGATAGGTACGATAGGATTCGCTGTGACCGTACCTCTCATACAAATAGTCAAGGGGGATATAGGATTCTTTTAGACATGTCAGTTCTGGATTCTTCTTCAGACCCATCATTTTGAGAAGCCTCTGCCCTTGCGGTTCTTAGGCATCAATAAACCCGGAGTTTCCCACACTGTACCGGCTAATCCTCCTATCTCCTTTAACAGGGGTGTCATTTCAATGTCCCCAAAATGGAACACATCCCTTTCATAATCCCAGAACAGTGTAGCAGCCTCTATGATCTCGTTGTTGGGTTGGACTTCCAAAAGGGATAGTAGATTCCCCAGATATTTTTGGAAGAGAGTTTGATCACTAGAGTAAAGATCTTTCCACCAGCTTAGTAGTTTTAGGTGGATGTTGGTGACCATACCGAATCTAGGGACTTCGTGCCTCATATTTCTGCAAGACAAATAAGGTTAGGCCATTACCCCCACCGGACTCGGATATTTAATACCAATAATTAGCATGAAGCATTTAGTTCTCCAAATAAATGCACAGAACATGGTAGTGTCCGTTTAGGTTTAGGGAAACTTAGTGGACTTTTGACAAGGCTATCTTAAAAAGTCATTATACGGACAACATAACTGACTCGGTTAAGTTTGACCATGATGCATGCATAGTTTAAACAGAGTAAGGTTTCTATGGGGTTTTAGACTGATACCCTTGAGCGGACAACTCAAGGGGGAAAGGCACGGAACCGTTGACTACACCATTGATTGACTAGTTTTACCGCAATAATCATGACGGTCTAGGCCAACTTAGGTTTGTTCGAGGTCAAAGAATTATAGATGAAAAGGCCGAGGCACAGGTCAAATACAACCAACTACGCAAGAGAATCCGGGAGTGCGAAAGTGAGCACCGTGAAATACAAGAAGCCAATCAGAAGTCAATTGAGGAGTGGAAGGACATGGCTGTTAGTGCCAACAAGCGACTAGGATACTTGGAGCTAGGCATAGTGGAGTTGGAGAAGAAGTTTCTCAAGAGGGTCGAAGATTGCCAAAATGCTGAAGGAACCGAAGGCGGACAACTAGACAGGGCCTACCTATTGCTGGGACTTCGTGAGTTGGGAAAGCTGTTTGATGGAGCCAGGGATGCCGAATCTGGGGAAGGTCCTTCCGGGACCAAGTAGATAGGAAATTTTCTTTTTGCTTTATAAAGTGTAATAAGGCCAATGGCCATTAGTGATTTTTTTTATTTAGTGTCGTTTTGGGATTCGTCTCTTTCTATCAATGAAATGAGGCATTTAGCATCCTAAGTTCACCAAATCAACTTTTCGCTATGCCTACCTCGGGCACAATAAAGCTCCCAAATTAGGACACGCTTTATATTTCCGCACTATGTTTTTAAATATTGCAACATTTTTTATGATCCTCACTAACCTGGTTACCCTTTTGTTTTATTTTTGTTTTGTTATTTCCCTCCCCAAAGGTTAGCTCGATCACTCTGGCAACATCATCCTATTCCACAAGATCCAAGGGCCCTCCACACACTCCTCTTCTAAGTCCTGTTAAGAACAAAAACAAGGGCAAAATGGAAGATTTGAACGTCAGAAAGGAAATCACAACAGCGGAGGCCACTCATGGCTATGGTATTCGGGTTCCCAATGAAAATGTGTCGCAACTCGAGTAGAAATTGTTGAAGTTTCAAGAATAGCTTGATCAGGTTCGGAATTGGCCAACCTATCCTTCTCCCTCAGCACACCAGACCCCATCTTCCCCAACAATCAAAATCCCACACCTCCACAAAAGCAACCAAATCATCCCACTATTCCAACAAAGAATCAATGCAATATTTGCCGCACTCCAAACAACAATCCGTTACTCATCCCCGAACCACAAAACTCTGCAAATGACCACTTCCACACCCACAACAACCCATTTATGTGGAGACCATTCCACTCACCACCCAACCTGTATCTTGCACCCCTGAGTCTGAGGAGAAGGATTCACTCATCAGGAATTTGGCTGAGGAGCTTAATAAATTGACTAGCCGAATCCAAGGCGTCGAGGGAAGTAGAGGTATTGAAGGGTTGAACTATGAAGATCTCTACATACAACCAGATGTTGAACTGCCAGAGGGGTACAAACCTCCCAAGTTCAAGATGTTTGATGGTACAGGTGATCCAATGGTCCATCTAAGAACATACTACGGCAAGCTAGTCGGGGTAGGAAAGGACGAAAGGATCCGTATGAAACTATTCATGAGGAGTCTAAAGGAGATGCATTATCATGGTACATCAGCCAGGATCCTAAGAAGTGGTCAAATTGGGTAGGTATGGCCTCTGATTTCATAGACAGGTTCAGATTCAACACTGAAAATGCGCCGGATGTATTCTACATTCAGAATATGAAGAAGAAGCCCATAGAAACATTTCGCGAGTATGCTATGCGCTGAGGTCGGAAGCTGCTAAGGTCAGAACTGCCTTAGAGGAGGAATAGATGAACAAATTCTGTGTCCGGGCCCAAGACCCACGGTATTATGAACGGCTAATGTTGATTGAAAATCATAAGTTTTCCGAAATCATCAATCTGGGAGAGCGAATTGAGGAAGGTATCAAAAGCGGCATGGTTACAAACTTCAGGGCCTTGCAAGCCACAAATAAGGCCTTGCAGTCTGGTGGTGGGTCTAAGAAAAGAGACATGGGGGTCGTAATGGTCGCACAAAGGACCAATTCTCCCCTCAAATACCAAACCTTCCCTATGCCTCCACTCACATATCAGTCAGCTCCAAACTACCAAGCACCCTCCTACCAACCCCCAGCACCGACTTATCAGTCACTTCCACCTCCTACATATCAGCCTACCTCACCCAGATATCCCTAACCCGCATATGTATACCAAGTCTACAATGTCCAACCATCTCATTACCAATCACCTCCCACACACCAAAACTTTCCTAGGCCATGACCTAACTTTGATCTAAGAAACCCAAAACAATACACAGGCATTATCGAACCCATTGATCAGCTATATGAGAGACTCAAAACCACCAGTTATGTCACCCTCGTCCCTGCTTCAACTCCTGAGAACCCTTCTCAATGGGTTAACCCAAACAAATCTTGTGCATCCCATTCTGGCATGAAGGGACATACTATCGATGAATGTCGCTCTTTAAAGGACAAGATACAGCCCTTAATTGATAACAAGGTCACTGTAGAAAAGGAAGACGCTCTGAATGTTTGCAACAACCCCTTACCAGATCAAAAGGGTGGGGGTGTTCACATGATTGAAATAGAGGATGATTGGGATCCCGAGGGATCCATTGGGTTGATCGCAGAAGGCAATAATCCAAAGAAGCCAGCAGTTACTCTTAACCCCATCATGGTCAAAATTTAATCATCCGAGGTCACTAAGGTAGACGTGTCTATCCTGCTTGAGTTTGAGGCAGCACCATCAGCCAAAGCACCGTCACCGTTTGAGGTTACAATTTTACCACCCAAGGAATATGTCCCATTTGAAGTAAAGGTAGCAGCGCCAATTCCAATGGTGATGACCATGATTCTTTCATTCCATACGAAAGCTATCCCTTGCGATTATACGGCCGAGGCTAGGAGGAAAGGCAAAGTCATGTTTGAAGAGACTATTGCAGCACAGGGTATGATAAGGACTGGAAGAGTGTATATCCCGGAACATTTAGCTGAGTCAAGTAAGCAAGCTTCCAACTGGCCACTCACTATTGAAATAGGCCCAGATGACCTTTGGAGAAAAAGATACAGGCCAAGGAGTATTCAGTCATTGACCAGCTAAACAAAACACCAGCACAGATACCTATCCTCTCTTTGTTGCGGAACTCCCAGACACACAAAAATGCTCTGTTGAAGGTACTAAGTGAGGCATACGTGCCAAGTAACATCACTGGAAGAGAAACAATATGGTGAGACAAGTGATAAAAATCCACAAAATCACTTTCTATGAGGACGAGCTGCCGCCTGAAGGGCTGTGTCATAACAAAGCATTGTATATCACCGTGCAATGGGAAGACTACTTAATCACTAGGATCCTGATTGATGGGGGTTCTAGCCTTAATATATGTCCATTGATGACACTCAAGAAGCTAGGTAAAGGGCTGCACGAGATAAAAGAAGGAGCGATCAACGTGAAAGATTTTGACGGGTCCTAGAGGTCCACCATCGGTGAAATTAGCCTGTGTCTTCAAATGGGACTAACTTGGTTCGAGGTTGATGTTCAAGTAATAGATGTGCCAGTATCCTATAACCTGCTGTTAGGATGCCCTTGGATTGATTCTACAGGGGCCGTGGCTTGGACACTAATCAGACCGTGAAATTTGAATGAAATCACTAGGAAGTGATCATTCACGGTGATGGCAGCAATCCTATATACAGTCGTCAGACCATTCCGACAATAGAGGGAAGAAGAAAGTTGGGCGGAGAGACCTGCCACCACATCAAGTGAGTCAATGTTGTTGACAAAGATAAATGGTGGGACAACAAGATCGAGAGTATATTGAATTGGAGTGGTACGAACCTAGCAAGGGGCTCGACAAGAACCTCCAGGAGATTTCTAAACCCATAAAGCTCAAGAAGCACGGCACTACTTTCAGTCTGGGGTACGAGTACACTTGGGAAGAATTTAACAACTGGTCACCACTATAGCGCGGTTGTTACTATCCACTGGAGCAGCCAATACCACCTTTGGAGCAGACTTTCCAACAGGATGACATTGTTTATGGGACAGACGAAGAGGAAGCACTTGCTGCGGTGAAGAACTTGTTCTTAGAAGACAATGACATGGACTGCTGCGTTGTTTTCGAGGAGGAGGGGGAGGAAGGCCCTTCCATACAAGTTGTTAGTAGAGGAGCATACCTCAATAATTGGACCATCAGGACCACCAGAGCTCGATGAGACTTAGGGTAGTAAGGCTAAACAAGCATCATGCATCATTTTATTTTTACTAGATAATCTTTTTCTTTTCGCATTTTTGATTTCTGCAATAAGATCTTCAATGTTCAAAACATCTATTGAATTTATCAAAGCATTTCGATTTTTCTTATGACTCAACACTCATTACTATTTTTCTCTCATTACTTTACTACACAGCATTACTATTACTTATCTTGATGAACCAATAACTGTGACACGCAATGAGACAATGTAACAAATAGACATTGACTCAGAAGAAGATGGCATACCAGAGGAGATTGTTAAAGAAGTTGAGAACTTTGAAAATCTGCCTAAGTCCAACCTGGATGAAACAGAAATTATTAAGCTAGGAGATACAGAGAATATCAAGGAAACACGAATCAGTGTTCATTTGTCGTTATCGAAAAAGAAGGAATACACTGAATTTCTAAAAGAATATGAGGACATATTCGCCTGGTCATATGATGACATGACTGGTCTAAGTACATCTATTGTGGCCCATAAATTGCCAACTGACATGTCCACCAGTAAAGTAGAAGCTCAGGAAGTTCAAACCTGATATGAGTTTGAAAATCAAGGAGGAGGTCACAAAGCAAGTCAAAGCTAAAGTTCTCAGAGTAGTTGAGCATCCGACATGGTTAGCCAATATTGTACCAGTACCAAAGAAGGACGAGAAGGTAAGAGTCCGCATCGACTGCCGGGATCTCAATCGGGCTAGTCCGAAAGACGACTTTCCCTTGCCAAATATACACATCTTGATCTATAATTGCGCCAAGCATGAGTTACAGTCTTTTGTTGATTACTTAACCGGTTATCATCAGATCTGGATGGATGAGGAAGATGTTGAGAAAACGGCTTTCATTATGCCGTGGGGAATGTATTGTTACAAAATGATGTCGTTCGACCTAAAGAATGCGGGGGCCACCTACATAAGGACCATGACTATCATTTTTTACGATATGATACACAAAGAGATTAAGGTGTATGTGGATGATGTCATCATCAAGTCCAAGAAGTCCATTGATCACATGGAAAATCTGAGGAAGTTCTTCAACAAATTGCGAAGGTACAACCTGAAATTGAATCCCGCAAAGCGTGCATTCAGGGTTTCCACCGGAAAGTTTCTTGGTTTCATTGTGAGCCCCCGGGGAACAGAATCGGATCCATCAAAGGTCAAGTCCATTCAGGAACTTCCACCGCCACAGAACAAGAAGGACGTAATGAGTTTCTTGGGAAGACATAACTATATCAGTCGGTTCATAGCACAGTCTACAGTTATATGTGAGCCAATCTTTAAGATATTGAAAAAGGATGCCCCTACCAAATGGACTGTTTATTTCCAGAAGTCCTTCAACAGAATCAAGGAATACTTGTAGACACCACCAGTCTTGGTCCCGCCAGAGCCAGGTAGACCCTTATTACTCTACATCACAGTACTAGATAGAGCCTTCGATTGCGTTTTGGGGCAGCATGATGAAACAGGGAGAAAGGAACAGGCCATTTACTACCTCAGCAAGAAGTTCACTCCCTACGAAGCCCGGTATTCTCTTTTGCAACGCACCTGGTGTGCCTTGACTTGGGTAGCTCAGAAGCTAAGACATTACTTCTGTGCCTATACCATATATCTCATATCAAGGATGGACCCTTTAAAGTACATCTTTTAGAAACACATGCCCACTGGCAAGCTAGCCAAGTGGCAAATCCTGCTAAGTGAATTCGATATTGTATATGTAACTTAGAAGGCGATCAAAGGACAAGCGTTGGCAGAACACCTTGTTGAAAACCCCTTGGATGGAGAATATGAACCTTTGAAAACATATTTTCCCAATGAAGAGGTATCATTCATAGGAGAAGACATTGCAGAATCCTATGATGGTTGGAGAATGTTTTCGATAGAGCAGCAAATTTCAAAAGAGTTGGCATAGGAGCAGTCTTGGTGTCAGAAACCAGTCAGCATTATCCGGTGTCTTCCAAGCTCAGATTCCTCTGCACCAACAATATGGCCAAATATGAAGCATGCATGTAGGGTTCAAAATGGCCATTGACATGAACGTGCAAGAGTTGCTAGTAATTGGAGATTCAGTCTTGCTTATACATCAAGTACGAGAAAAATGGGCAGCTAAGAACTCCAAGATACTCTTGTATCTGCACCACGTACAGGAATTGAGAAAGAGATTCACAAAGATAGAATTCCAACATGTTCCCAGAATTCAGAATGAGTTCATTGATGCATTGGCTACCTTGTCATCTATGATACAGCATCCAGACAAGAATTTCATTAATCCCATTCCAGTGAAGATTCATAATCAGCCAGCTTACTACTCCAATGTTGAAGAGGAAGCAGACGGAAAGCCTTGGTTTCAGGATATCAAGGAATATTTGGCAAAATGAGAATACCCGAAGCTTTCCAATCATACTCAGAAATTCACACTGCGGAGATTGTCCAACAATTTCTCCTGATCTGGGCCTAGTAAGGTGTGTCAACGTAAAGGAAGCATCCAGATTGCTAGAAAAGATTCACGCTGGGACCTGCGGTCCATATATAAATAGTTTTGTTTTAGCAAAAAAGATACTCTGGGCTGCTTACTTTTGGATGACTATGGAAACAGACTACATCCAGTATGTCCGGAAATGCCACCGCTGTCAAATACATGCAGACACGATAAAGGTGCCTCCAAATGAGCTTAATACTACAAGCTCGCCGTGGTCATTCACCGGTTGGGGGATGGATGTTATTGGACCTATTGAGCCTGCTGCTTCCAACAGACACAGGTTTATCCTAGTGGCAATTGACTATTTCACTAAGTGGGTCGAATCAGCATCTTACAAAGCAGTGACTAAGAAGGTCATGGCATACTTTTTCCGCGACTGCATTGTTTGCCGATTCGGGATTCCAAAATCAATCATTACTGACAATGGCTCCAATATCAACAACGACTTGATGAAAGCTATGTGTGAGACCTTCAAGATCAGACACAAGAATTCTACAGCCTACAGGCCTCAAATGAACGGAGCCGTGGAAGCTGCCAATAAGAATATCAAGAAGATATTGAGAAAAATGATAGAGAATCATAAACAGTGGCATAAGAAGTTATCATTTGCTCTGTTAGGATATCGCACCATAGTCTGCACATCAACTGAGGCGACACCCTATATACTGGTCTATGGTACATAAACCGTCATTCCCGTAGAAGTAGAAATTCCTTCCTTAAGGATCATACAGGAAGCTGAGCTCGATGATGCAGAGTGGGTGAAGAGTCCTTACGAGCAACTAGCTCTCATAGATGGGAAAATAATGAACGCAATTTGTCATGGTCAACTTTATCAGAACAAAATGTCCAGAGCCTTCAACAAGACAGTAAAGCCGAGGCAATTCACACCGGGACAGCTGGTATTAAAGAAAAAATTTCCGCATCAGGATGAAGCAAAAGGGAAGTTATCTCCCAACTAGTAGGGTCCATACATGGTTCATCGGGTTTTGATAGGAGGAGCCCTCATACTTGCAGAAATGGACGGAGAAGTCTGGCCAAAGCCGATTAATTCGGATACAGTCAAGCGTTACTATATGTGATCTCCATGTTTTCCTTATATGATGTAAATTTGAACTACATCTGACCTAATTCCCATTTAAGAGGGGATACGTAGGCAGCCTTATAGGTTCGGTCACAATTAAATAAAATTTTTATTTTTCCCCAAAATTGTAAACTGGGGCAGAATTTTGAGGAGGACCCTCAAAATTTTGAAGTAATTTCAGTCGATCGTCGCACAAGCAGCAGTTAGAAGCATCAACCCATCAAACTGGGGCAGAATTTTGAGGACCCTCAAAATCCATAGCAGGAGAGTTGGCAATGTCTCGAATTGCGTCACAGTTATCGGTTCATCTAAAAAAATTATTTTTACTATACTTTCATGTCATACTTTTAAAAACTCACGCATGTTTTGCCTTATTTAACAACGCTACCCCAATGATACATATAGTATCACCAGATCAAAGCCAAGCAGGTCAAGCAGAGCCAGCGGGGATATGAACTAACCTTCCCCCTTTACAAAACTCATGATTTTTCTTAGGATGCATACACTAGGATTGCGAAACCATCGAACATACTATACACTCACAAACATTGTTCAGGAATACAACTCCCAAAACCGTTTCACTTACCCACATTTTTTATCCATACACACCAGTGACATTTCATGTGTCACAGTGTCCCTAGCAGTCATGATATCGCAATCTGCAATCAGCTAAGAAAGCTCTATTAATTTGCCCTTTTATTTCTTGCATAAGGCTACCTTTCTGTCTTCCGAGACTAAACGTTGTCTCTACCTGCATTTGCATTGCATAAGGCTACTATTCTGCGTTCCAACTTGCATAAGGCTACATTATGCCTTCCGAGGTTAAGCTCTACCTCTATCTGCATTAGCATTGCATAAGGCTACTATTCTGTCTTCCAACTTGCATAAGGCTACCATTCTGCCTTCCGAGGTTAAGCTCTACCTCTATCTGCATTTGCATTGCATAAAGCTACTATTCTGCCTTCCGAGGTTAAGCTCTACCTCTATCTGCATTTGCATTGCATCCCATATTACACGGCTGAATGATCGCCACATTGCACGGCTGAAAGATCGCCACACTGCACGACTGAAAGATCGCCACATTGCACGGCTGAAAGATGCCACATTGCACGGCTAAAAGATCGCCACATTGTACGGCTGAAAGATCACCACATTGCACGGCTGAAAGATCACCGCATGTTATTGCATCTTTCACGGGCTGAAATATCACCAATTTATCCAAAGGCCTCATCGTTTGGAGGCACCATCCTCATAGCTCTAGAACACCATGTCATGGCCTTAGGACCCATTCAATCTTTTGCATATCATTATTCAAAGGCATCATGGTTTGGAGGCACCATCTTTCATGGCCCGAGAATATCATTCCATGGCCTGCAAATCCTTTATTATACACTCCATGGCCCAGGACATCATGGTCTAGGGACGTCATCCTAATTGTCAAAAGACAGCATTCATGATCCGATGAAAATTTGCATCATGTTAAATTTGCACACAATATACGCTTGTATTACTTATTTGTAGGTAAACCGGTAAGCAAGAGTCGTCCTGGCAGGAGCATTTCCACTCCGGTATCCGCAGCCACATCGAACCTAACCACTTTCATAAGCCTTTCACTCACCCTGACCGAAACATTGCGTCCGTCCTTGGAAAATACCTATCGGCATACTCCATCGACGGATCTTGAACTATATATGCCCTGATTCTTATGAAACTAGGGATATATAGGTAGCTCAGAAGCCAGGGCACAACCCGAATCTTCCTAAATCGTTTCGCTCGGTCAAAATTGGCCATCATATCTTTATACGAAAACTCTTTCATCCTTCCCAGGTAAAGAGGGGCAGCTGTTGATACCTAATTTTTCTTATATATTTTTGATATGCAGACTACTCTCAAAATAGCATATGTATGCATATATAAGTATGTCCAATTGTTTTATTAATTTTTAAGGATTTTAAAACCCATTTATTCCCCTATTTTATTCAAAAAACCCAATAATATTTCCAAAATCATCATTTGGTAATTCATTTATTGGATTTGCATATTCATGCCAAAATATAGCTAAAATAATTTTTGTACATTTTACAAATTAAATTTAGTATTTTTTAAAGCTAATTGCATATAATTGCAATAATAGCCTCTTTTAGATTTAATTGTGTTCATATCTATAAAAATTAAGTTCAGTATTTTTAATTTGATAATTTATGTACTATAAATTATTTTAGTACCTTTAATTTATTTACATAAATTATTTTATTATTTTTATAAATCAAATAGAAAAATTGGCTATTTAAATGTTAGCCCCATTTTATTTCGATTATAGCCTAATTTTGAACCCCAATTGAACCCAATTTGAATCCCAATTACTCCGACCCAATTTCCATTTAAACTTACCCACAACCCATTTAAATGACGCACCCAGTCTCTCATTTAATCCTAGTTGTTGATCGCCTAGATCAACGGCTCCCATTAATCCTTTCATAATTAAACTCAAAGACCCCCTAAGCCTTTTTCATTTTTCATAATCCGCCGCCTCTGAAACCCTTTCTCTCTCAAATCCTCTCTACACCACCCTCAAACCCTAGCCGCCGCCACCCTAATCCGCCCTAACCTATGGCCTTCTAAGGTCATCGGAGACTTATGTTGGCCTTCCACGGCTCCTTTGTGTTTGTTCTTATGATTTCAAGGCCAGACCATGAAGAACTCTGGTCCGGCCTTTGTTCTATTTTAGTTCATGGTTGTTCTCCGGTCATCTGTGGCTTTTGTCCGGTCAGTCATGGCCATTTGAGTCAGACCTTAGACTCGCCTACTTAGATCAATGGCTTTCAAGGCCTTTCTCAGCACTTGTCGTCTTCTGAAACCCTAAGATCTAAGGTTCTTTCAATTTCTTTTAGATCTGCTTCAGATCTATGTTTACTTTGAACGTCTAAGCATTTTTCTCGAAGCTTCTTTTAAAACTCTGCTTTCAAAACTCTTTAGCTTTTTCGATTAGGGATTTTTTGTTAAGTTATTTTGAAACTTTTCTCCGATTTTCTGGACATATTTTGCTATGTTTGCTTATATCATTCTTCTACTTGAGGTTTGCATATTTGTTCGAGTTTTGTCTGATTCTCTTATTTATCATCTTTTAAAACTCTACTATTGTTGGAAAACCCTAATTTCTTTTGGGTTTATTTGAGTTCCTGGGACTATTTATTTATTTGATTTACTTGTTAACCATCTCTAGACTCGATTGGTTTCAAAACCCTAATTTCTTTGGGGTCTATTCGAGTTTTTGAAAATGCTTGTGTAATTCATCTGTTTGAAGTTGCTCGACTTGATTTGAAATTCTTTTGTTTCAGCATCTATTTCTTTATGTGATTCTCGTTTCTTGCTATTATTGAAACTCGACTATACTTTTTCAGAAAGGTTTTTCACTTGACCATTTACATGCTTCTGATACTCTCTATTTTCTCTACTACTAAGTCAATGAAATTGACCTATGTGACTGTCATGTTTCGAATGTTTGCTGTCTACTAACTTTGTGTTGTTATTGCATGTTGCTTCTCTTTGCCATAGTTTGGCCTCGCATGTCTAGTGTTTGTGCACTCTATTTATATGTTGAATTTCCTTCTTGATCGATCTTCAATTTTGGACTGATTTCAAACCTTTCTTTTTGTGAAATTCTGATTTCACTCGTCTATTAAGTTAATTGATTCTTTTCCTTATTTTGCCTTGTTCTGAATCCCTTCACAAAATAAATACATTCTTGTACTTAGACTTAATCACTTACTCGATGGTTTTACTACTTCTTTTATGGCAATAATCAGCCTGCCTATAAATTGATTTATTTCCTGATTTGGAATCTGTCACTGCCCGTTAAGAAAGTGATCCCTTAATTAAAGGCAATCATGCGTGTAATTGATTCTGAATAGTGATTGTTTCCATGCTTGTGGCTTAATGCTTTTCTTTTCCTCGTTTTCAAAAGCTATAATTATCTTGTACTTCTCTTCTTTCAAACACGAACAACTTTTAGTTCTGAACACACACTTACACTCAAAAACTCTCTCTTGCTTTACTGCTACTTGTGCTACTGTCTGTTTAGCCAGCTGAAAGCCAAGGCTAGACTTTGGAGTCCTGCTTACTTTTCTTTACTGCATTTTACTTCTTTGGCTATATATTCTAACTAATTTTCAGCATCAACAACAGCATGTTTCTTTAATGTTCTTTCATTCTTGTTTGTATTTGACTAAGTCCCATTATCAAGGCATGCTGCATTCTGCCTTTTTTTTATTCTGAATTAAAGTTTTTGTTACTTACTTATCATGTCTTGTGAACCTTAAATCCCCCACCCCCAATATGTTTGGTAACAGTGGTTGGTATGGGGCATGGCAACATTGAACATTGTTGTCCATGATCCAAACTGGATCCCCCTGGGATCATAACCTCCATGATTTCTCTGGTTGTTATGTGTTTTGGTTGGTTTATAAGCATGCCAGCATCTTCTATTGATGTACATGTCCAAAGCTG
Organism: Nicotiana glauca; assembly: GCA_026770625.1. Taxonomy (NCBI): domain Eukaryota; kingdom Viridiplantae; phylum Streptophyta; class Magnoliopsida; order Solanales; family Solanaceae; genus Nicotiana; species Nicotiana glauca. The sequence goes on from MU700219.1 coordinate 43,767, forward strand.
ACCCTTGCCCAATTACACAGGCTCCTTGCAATGAATTCCCCAACCCCTAACCCCCTTGTGTGAAGTTATCAACCCTGTATTTTACTAGTTACTGTTTCCCTACCATCCTTTACCCCTCTCCTTTCCCCTCAGTTTTAAAACTTTATTCTTGCACTTCCATTATCTTCTTAAGCTTAAGTTTTGCCCCTCTTGTGTGAGCCTTGCTTGGGACGCATGAGCTCCCTCTGAACTTGGCCACATAAGGGTTGGCCTTTCCACACTGCACTGATCTCTATCTGATTAATGCAACTTGAGTGTGAGCACTCCCCGGGGTACTTTTGAGATCCTTAGGGAACTTTGACAGACTCAAGTTTGAGAAAGGCTTGGCATCTTAAGGCAGTTTATTCCATATCTCAGGGAGGAACCAAGAATCAGGGTTCCTCTGATTGTATCTTTTATGTATTTTTATGATCTAATTCAGTATTAATGGTTTGTAATAATTTGTAATAAACAGCGGGGATGGCTAGTGAGAAAGGGTGGGTAATTATGCATGTCAATGGTAGAAAGTATGCCTATAGGATTACTTTTAATTCTGCATATCCAAATTGCGTTTAGAAACCATGTCTATAAGATATTTTAATTCTGCATATTCAAACTGCACTTAGAAAGGATGCCTATAGGACTGTTTTACATCCTGCGTGTTCAATTTTGCACCTTAGACGCCATGCTTATAGAGGTTTATTTATTTAAAATTCTGTATGTTCAACTTCACGCCTAGATAACTTGCCTACGGGACTTCATTTTAAATTCTGCACGCTTGTTACCACTTAGACATCATGCTCTAGGATTTAAACGGCCATAAATTAGTACCATGTTCAAAATTAAAATCAGTACACTAGATATCATGTCCATAGGAATTAAAATCAGCAATAATGGATCCTATCATCTACAAAAAAAAAACTAAAACTAGTCTATTTAAAATCAGTCTATTCTGAACCAGTACTTAAATGACTTAATCTCTCCTTGTTAACACAATTTAGCAAGCATGCCTATAGGATTTCAAACTATTCGTTTGAAAATTGTGACTACGCTCAGAATGAGTAATGGGCGCATGTCCCTAAGAGTTTCCTTAAACACTTAGGCATGCGTTAGGCAGTAATAATAATAAAACTGAACTCGCCTCCGTAATTTGTTTAAGTGCTATAACCAGCAGGCAGGCCTGATTCGTGCTTCCTAACTGAGTCATGTAATAAACCAAGCCTGTTGTAACAACAATGATCTCTTCCCTCAAGTATTCTAGAATTAGACCTTACTTGTTTGTTTAAGTCATGCTATTGGATTATTTTTGTTTGAGGAGGTATACTTGAGCCTTATGTGCTTACGTGCTTCTTCCTTGAATGTGCAATCTTTTTATATGTTTTGTATGTCGCCTTAGATTTTTCACCTTTGGAACTTCATGTCAGCCTAATATCTCTCCCTTTTAGGATTATTAGTCCTAAGTGCCTCCGGGACTGATGGTAATAGGGCGGGTAATAGCATGTAATAGTGGTCGAGACCAATCCGCGCTTTAGTACCAAAAATGGGTGGAAAACGGCATATATGGATATGATGACCGGTGCGCTAATACCACATGTAGCCTCTCTTCTGAGGAGTAATTATTGGGTATTGCATTGGTGTGATCCATATTTTAAATAAACCTAGGACCCCCTTTCTTTATTTCTCTTCTCTTTTAAAAGCATTGCAACTCCTTGTTTAAAATTAGCCTTAATTGCTCTTTCAAACAATTGTTTATTAAAATCCCCTCTTATTTGAGTCTTATTTGTTTATATGTCAATTGAAACAAATTCATAAAGAACTATCTGGTCGGGAATCACACTAGTAGATTCTGAGGGGTGCCTAACACCTTCCCCTTAGGATGATTTCAAGCCCTTACCCTATCTCTGGTTATCAAACGAATTTAGAAATGAACCTTGAAGGTGTCCAAATGCACCATAAATCATTAGGTGGGGACTCTTCAAAAATACAAAATCCGATTCCCAAAAGGAACGAGTTGTCTCTCCCAAAATGTCATTAACCCGATTCTCCCGACGCGAGAAGGGAAAAAAGGGGCGCGACAGTTGGCTTCACAGACGCGAAGCCTGCCTCCCCCTAATCAATTGCAATTGTGACTTGAACCTCATAAATGCGAACTGTTCTCGCATTTGCGAGACCTGCAGCACCAGCAAAATATCTAAACTCAACTCAAACACCCCAAAACACGTCCGAAACTCACCCGAGCCCCCGAGGCTCCATACCAAAACATCCATAAAAGTCTTAAATATCATACGAACTCGCTCGCAAGCTAAAAATATCAAAATAATATCCAAAACCAACCAATTACCAAAATGCATCGGATTCACAATGAAACTCAAGAAGTTTTATAATCACAATATGTGTCTAATTCATACCAAATCAACTCGCAATTACACCAAACTTTGCACATAAGTTCCAAATGATAAAACAAATCTATTAAAAATTCCAAAATCAAAATCCAAACCCGATAATCATAAAGTTAACCCATGGTCAAACTTAAAAAATTTCTATACTTCTAAATTGCCAACTTTCGTCAAAAAGAGCCAATTCATCCTAGGAACCTCCGAATTCAATTTTGGGTATATACCTAAGTCCAAAATTACCATACAAATCTATTGGGACCATCAAAACAGCGTTCTGGGGTAGTTTTCTAATAAAGTCAAACTTAGTCAACTATTCCAACCTAAGCTTCCAAACTAAGAACCAAGTGTTCCAAATAAATCCAAAAACTCACTAAAACCCAACCAACCATCCCGCAGGTCACATAACCACAAATACATAAATGGAAAGCTTCAAAAGAAAAAACGAGACTCGAATATGTAAAATGACCGGCCGGATCGTTATAATCTCATAACTTATTACCGCACTTTCTTCCAATTTAATCCAAGAAGGAATTATAGGAGCTTGTCTTCAAGATATGGTCCGTGAAATATTATATGTATACATAACCCGGTGCACAAATTATACCGAGTTCACGCAAGATCAGGGAAATAGTCGTACCCAAGGGATGTGAAAGTGCATAAAAATTCTAAGGTTAAAGTTATGGAAAAAAGGGAGATTTTTACTTTGTTAAAGAAAGGTGTTCCAGATGGTGGAGCTTTGAACTCAACAACTTGACCAGAGTTTGTTTGAGAGTCATAAGGCCGATGTGATCGGGCTATTGTATCTTGGGGGAGACAAGTCAAGAGGATTAATACTAGATCAGTAAAGATTTTGTTGCACTGAGCTTGAATTTCCTTAAAAAGAGCACGAAATTCGCACTTCAACCTGAAGAAAATATTTCTTTTTCTTTGTTATTTTCTCAACCGTAAGTAATTGTTTTATCATCAACACGTTCAATATTAAGAACTTTAAAAGTTAAAACATAGTATTTAAATCTTGAATTTGGCTCCGCCACATAAATGTATGTAGCGTCTAAATACAAAATTTGAAAATTAGAGATCCTTAATTAGAAAAGCTACTTCTAAATTGGAAATGTGACGCCAAACCAAGTTCCAATAATTTCTCTGTACCAGCAATTTCCTCTTTGTATATACCAGAGGCTAGCTAAAGAAGTTTAAGATGATTGGAAGTCATAGGTTGAAAAACATGCTCTGAATCTGATTCTAATGCCTCAATCATCTCAGGCCACAAGATAGCTGAGATAGTCCAAGATCCATCACCCTTAGCACCTGGCCTTTGGTTAATGTAACCAACTCCAAGCCTTTGTACGGTGGAGTAGACTGTCCCTACAACTGGACTACCGAAGCCAAAATCTACTTCAGCCACCGGGAACCTCCGTCCAGACGAGACAACAATCGCTGGACCACCTTGGCCGAGGACAATTTTCGCGAGCATCAATCCCGGTTTGTTACATTCAATCCAATCAACTAAATCTAAGAAATGTTGTGCACTTGTCACTTTAGAGATAGCGTTGTGCACGTTATTCGCGATATTTGCTATAGATGCTTGCTCAATTTCATTGACACTTGCTTCACCAACAGCTATAGATAAAGCATTCCCAATATAATTCTCCATTACTTTCTCAGTGTTACAAATCCTTGTTCTTCCATCAACTAACCATCCCATCTTGCACTTGTTGTTTTGTCCTTTATCAATTGCCTTGACCATAATCTTCCATATGTAAGCCGAAAACGCCTCGATTTTAGTCCTTTTGGTACCATCAAGTGAAGCCAATTTTTGCAACCTGTCGATATCCGACGCATCAATGTAGTATAACCGCTTAAGCAATATATTCGGGGTCGATATGTGGAGTATATCGTGAAGAGAGCACGAAACAAACGATTCGTCAAAGGAACGGTTGTATATAGGTGGGTATCGAGCACGAAGTAGGTACCGCCGGTGGTCAGGCGAGAAAGAGAGCGGTTTTTTTCTCGCAATCTCTGACCACATCAGTAAAAACTTAGTGAAGGAACTAGCATCACCTAAAGCATGATCAAATGTGAATGTTATAATTATGCCTCCACATTCGTAATTTGTGAGTTGGACTTGTACTGGAAACTCCCCTTGTATTGGAACTAATTTTCCCTCTAGACACTTATTGAGATTATAGAAGTCAAGCTGAATTAGTGAAATGCTGGCTTGTGCTACCAAAAATAGAGCACCAGTATTATCACATAGAATTTCAGGCTCATTTGTTTCTGGATTTGGAATAATTCGACCAGCAAATGGGTAGAAATGAGAGAGGCAAATAGCAAGGGAATTTTTTAATTCATCAACGATTGAAGTTGATGAGTCGTTATGTTTTGCTTTGTGGTAGACGTAAAAATAGGTCACTGGAAATCGTCCACTGAGAAGGTCAAGGTTTGAAAGGGTGAGAATACGAGGCTCTGGAATTGGACCAATCGCTTTTACTACTGATTTTCTGATGATATTTACTGCGTAATCACCATTTCTTGCATCTTCCAGTGCCATGATACTGCCTAAGGAACTTTAATTCGTCTACTTTATACTTCTACAAATAGAGTGTGGTTGTGGTTCATACGAGATATTTTGGACGCATTTTATAGTGAACCAATTAGCAAATGGAAAAACAATTAAGTTGATATAATGATGTCTGTAACCATTATGATTTTCTTTAGTCATTTCAGGAAAAAGGGACGATCACAACTCTGTGTTAGTGAAATGCTTAGCGAAGATTGCATGATGAACTTGGACTTTTTTTGTAGTCATCCTGATTGTGACACGTGCTTAATTTTACGGTTTGGCAGGAATTCACTCACACTAGTGCTAATGTTATTGCGGCTGTAAAAATAATAATCGAAAGGGAAAAGGTTCAAATACACTCCTGAACTTTACGATAAGGTGTATATATAACCCTTCTTAAAAGTTTGGCCCATATCCAACCTTGCCGTTATACTATTGGCCCGAATACCCCCTGGACTTTAAACGGAGCCAAATACCCCCTGGACTTTATGATAAGGTCTATATATAATCCTTGTTTTTTAAATAAAATATTTTTTTTGTAAAAACTGAAAATATTTTGTTGAAAATAATTTCTTCAGTTCTTAAAAAACGAAAATATTTTGTTAAAAAATGATTTTTTTTTCTGTTTTTACAAAAAAAATAGTTTTTACAAATTTATTTTTCCAGTTTTTACAAAACAAATCTTTAAAAAAACTGAAAAATGAAGAAAAAAATATTTTTCAAAAGCTAAAATAATTTGTTGAAAATATTTTATTCAGTTTTTAAAAAACGAAAATATTTTGTTAAAAACTAAAAATGTTCTAATTCCTCTGTTTTTACATATTTTTTCAGTTTTTACAAAAAAAATATTTGTTAAAAAAAATAAATTTTGCAATTTTTTTAAAGTTTCACAAAATAAAATTTCTTTTTCTTTTGGAAATGTTCTAATTTCTTTTTGTAAAACTTTAAAAAAATTGCAAAAATCACCTTTTTAACAAAATATTTTTTTTGTAAAAATATATTTGTAAAAACTGGAAAAAATGTAAAAACAGAGGAATTAGAACATTTTCAGTTTTTAAAAAAATATTTTTGTTTTTTAAAAACTGAATAAAATATTTTCAACAAAATATTTTTGCTTTTGAAAAATATTTTTTTTTTCATTCTTTAGTTTTTTTAAAGATTTTTTTTTTAAAAAACTGGAAAAACAAATTTGTAAAAATAATTTTTTTTGTTGTAAAAACAGGAAAAAAATTTCGTTTTTTAACAAAATATTTTTGTTTTTTAAGAACTGAAGAAATTATTTTCAACAAATAATTTTCAGTTTTTACAAATATGTTTTTACAAAAAAAAAAATATTTTGTTAAAAAAATAAGGGTTATATATAGACTTTATCGTAAAGTCCAGGGGGGTATCCGGGTCAATAGTGTAACGGCAAGGTTGGATATGGACCAAACTTTTAACGAGGGTTATATATAAACCTTATCGTAAAGTTTAGGGGGGTATTTGGACCTTTTCCGTAATCGAAAAATGTATAAAATTATATATTCTGTATGTTATATACAAATTGTATACACTTTTTCGGCTACCAAATATAAATAGTTTCTGGCACGGGCCAAAAATAATAATACCTCTAGCTCTAAGGAGTCGTCGACTTTACCCTTTTTAAAGTCCTACACGAAACAGATATGAGCAATTAGTTTTTCTTTAAACTCTATCAATTGGATCTAGAAGATATGTACAAATTTATTTAGAGGTTCTGTTTGAAAAGAATGATATCTTTTTAAATTTGATTGTAATTTAATTTAAACTTTCCAATCTCATTCTTAATGATAATCTTTTTAGACACACAAACCGAAAGTTTTAAATCGTTTTCTTTCTTTTTATAATTTCATGTCAAGTGAAAATACGTCACACACGATCAAATGGAGGTAATATTCCCTCCGGTCCAAGTGTCTAATTTATTTTTAGCACGCTCATTAAGAAAATATTAAATCTTATATAAAATTACCTAGTATGACTAAACTACCCTTATTTAGTAAGTTAATGTGATGAGAGAAAAAAAAATTTAGGAATATGCACATAAGGGTAAAAGAGTAAAAACAAATTAAATTTTTTCTTAATTACCTATACACTTATTTTGGACCAAAATTAAAAAGTAAATTGAATATTTATCGTGGAATAGAGGGAGTAGCAATTAAAGATGGCAGAATCGACTAACCAAAGCCCGAGATACCTGGAATATGCGCGTTGCGCTGTTAGCACTATCAAATACTGTAGTATCTTTTCGAAAAAGCAAGTGCTAAAGTTCAATAATATGACTTCATCAATTATAGTGCGACCTTTTGACAACTGGGATTCAAATGGGGACTAGGTAGCAATTATGAAGTTCAACAAACAATTATGTCACCCCCAGTCCCTCTATCATGAGGTAGCTTATGTGTACAACAAATATCAGAACATTCCTTCTCCAGTTTCAAATTTTAACATTTAAATTCACAATGTATAACAATCAAGATATTAGTTGAAATAACTACTGTATAATAAATAATGGGAGAGCAAAATGATGCGAACAAGAAAGAGGTTAAGAAAATGATTAAATGCACCTTTTCTCTTAGATAATTGTCGATCGTTCTGGTTAATCAGTGCAGTTGTATGAATTAATTGACCTTAATAAACTTTCAATTATTTAGGTGATTATAATGAGCATGAGACAACTATATTTGTTAGCTATAAATTCCGATGATTAGTTACACCTCATATTTTCGTACGTGAGAAAGTACGTCGTAAGTCAATTGATGTAAGTTCAAAAATGAGATTATATTTGAAAGCACATAAAGTAATTTAATCATGTTACCATGGAGGTTACAAATATTTAAGATTATGGATCACATGTACCAAGATGGTTGCAAGGCTTAGAAGCTAAATAAATTGAAGAAAATAAGTTTCGTCGAATGTCGACAAGTTGGGAATGTTATAACATATACTTTTGGAGTGGTATTAGGGTGCTTAACATGATAGGGAGGTTATGTTATGAGTTATTTTAGTCGTATAATAGTTGTGTATTACATTTTGAATTCAACCGAGTTGTGGAACAAAAGTTGGCAAAGGTCATCACAAGTTACATTCACAAATATGCTTAAAATTATGTCAAATGTAGCTGAGCATTTCTCCCAATGTACTTCGAATTACGGCATGATCTACCTACCAAATTGAAGATCTACGAGTCTAGTTTTTAACGGATTAAACTGTTTATTGATATAGTATTGGAGTAGAGAGATATTTGTATTTTTGCAAGAATGTGCAGAATGGTAGGTGACAAGTAGGTGCATCACCTACTTGCCAAAAGGAGAGGCCACAATTAAAAGCTCCAAAGTCGGCCAAGAGAGGAATTTTAAGGGCTTATTAACTCATTTATTTCAGCCATCTTTCAGATCAAGAAAACCATATTGAACCCCTGTAACTCCTCCCCAAAAATCTCGCACAAACCCTAGGTTATTTCGGGTCTTACAATGTGATTCTAGTGCCGAAAAACTCGGACAGCTTGCTAGTTTCCCTTTCTCCTACTTGTAGCTGCATTGGGAGACTGATTTTGGATGAAGACGGGCTAGGTTTCGTGGGTTCTACTCAGTCTGAGGTAAATTTAAGATTCTCCTTCCATTATCTATGCTTGTACGAGTTATAACTCAATCGAAAAGGCTATACCTAGCGAGTTTCGAAAGAGTATCATGTTGTTTGTTGTTGCATCACTGTTGGCTAGCTTTAAACTTATTTTTAAGTTGAATTCATGGCTGGTTTATTGGATAAGAGTCTTAATTATGTATTGTTGGTTGTATTGCCCAATTTGAAAGAAAAGTCAAGGAGAAACGTATTATAGTATACTGAAAAATCAATTTTGAGTTGCTAAACTTGTGGGATAGTTTTGTGAGTTGTTTCTTGTTGTTGTTGTGTTGTCTCTTTTGCTAATGTCTTTATAGAGTTTTGGAGGAGAAATGTTATGGAGAAATACCACATAATGACAAGGTGATTTGCTGGTCGTTCGTCGTAATATTTTCGGATTGTTTGACACTCTTATGGTTGTCGTTTTGTGTATGAAGTGACCGGGGTATGCTTGGTTGTTTTATTGTATTTTGTGATGGATATAAGCTTAAAAAATAATGTATATAGGTTATTATTGCTGTGTTCTTGGGTTGTTGGTATTTTCTTGAATTTGGAGAAAGTATGGATTATAGGGAGATGCTACACGTTTTAATACAAAATAAGCTTGTCGTTTGTTGTGCGATAGTTGTACTTTCCATAACTTGATGATAGTATTGTTATCGTTGTTTTAGATTAAAGTTTAATCAGATAAGTTAAAATGGTTATTGGACAGATTGTGATAAGTTCCTTTATCTTGGCATGATCTCGTAACTACATGCGTTTGATAACGAGGCATAAAGAGAAGTTCTTATTCCTGAATTTATGTACATTATCCTAGTTGCATAGGCTACAGTATTCTCCCTTTTCGGGACTTCATATACAGTTTAGTTTTGTTTTCTATCAGCTAAGAGAGCGGAGAGTTTATATATATATATATATATATATATATATATATAGTATTACAACATTTTCACCACCATCGAGCTATAATCGATGGGCAAATCCCTATTGGGCAACCTCTGGTCAGATGGTAAGTTATATATCGAGCCTATTGTGGTCGAGAGCGAGCCCAGAATGGCCGAGATACAGAGCCTAGTATGCCCGAGTGCCTATGAGCGAGCCTACTATGGTAGATCAGTTACACATACCGAGCCTTATAAGGCCAGACAACTATTTTACTTACTATATTGAGAGAGTTGAGTCAGTTTCAATAGGTAAGCATATCTTCAGACTATCTTTGATTCCCGGTTACTTTCAGTTATTATATTATCAATTCAATTTCAGCTTTCTGTTATTCTATTGCCTTAAATACTCAATACATTAGTTTGTATTGACGTCCCTTTTGCTACGGACGCTGCATTTCATGCATGTAGGTCCTGATTGATAGTTGGACAGACCCTCCCAGCAGATAGAGTCAAACGTCAGCTTGGTTGGTAAGCTCCACTTCCTCGGAGTTAACAGGTCTAGACCTTGGAGTCCATTTCATTTATATAGGTTTGAAGGGTAGGTCGAGGCCCTGACCCGACCATGATACAATTTAATGATCCATAGAGGCTTGTAGACGAGTCCTATACATTTTTTTATATATTAGTATTGTGGATTTACCAGCCCTGTATAGATGTTTAGTTTGGTATTGATGGTTGTAGATGTTATTTTCAAATGATTCAGAATATGGCCTCATCGGCCTAAGTTGAGAGTTACTCCTCCAGAGTTCGCAGTTACAGAGTGGTACCCTTGGGATGAGTATGGCATCGAGTGTCGGCCACGCCTCTTCAGGTTTGGGGCGTGACAAACTTGGTATCAGAGCAGTTCTATCCTAGGGAGTCTACAAGCCGTGTATAGTAGAGCCTTGTTTGTAAATGTGTTGTGCACCATATTATATAAACAGGAAGCTACAAGCATTTAGGAGTCTGTTATCCTTCATTCAAATTCAAATTATGCTATAGAGCTAAGTCATAAGAGTTTGATCCAAAGCTTATGTTTGCTAATTATATAGAGATGCTTTCAATTAGAAAAATTATAGCTAGCTAGAGGGCTAATACAATAGCATGTAAAGGTAGTGAGAAAGCATGAGAGAAAATATTTTTTTTTTTAAATTAAAGTGTTGTACAAGCCTATTTATATACAGTGATTACAAAATAATAGGTATCTACTTCCCGATGTGGGACACTATACATGACTAACTACGTAACACTCCCTCTCAAGCCAGTGCATATAAATCATATGTACTGAGCTTGTTACAGACGTAACTAATACGAGAACCAGTAAGAGAGTTAGTGAAAATAGCTGCTAGCTGATCATTCGACTTTATAAACTTTGTAACAATATCTTTTGAGAGTATCTTTTCTCTGATAAAATGACAGTCAATCTCAATGTGTTTATCCTCTTATGGAACACCAGATTTGACACAATATGAAGAGCAGCTTGATTATCACACACCAGTTCCATCTTGCTAATTTCTTCGAACTTCAACTCCTTGAACAACTACTTGATCTAAACTAGCTCACATGTTGCCATAGCCATGGCCCGATATTCGGCTTCGGCACTAGATCGAGCAACTACATTCTATTTCTTGCTCTTACAAGGGACCAAATTACCTCTTACTAGAACACAATATCCAAACATAGAATGTCTATCAGAAGGTGATCCTGCCCAATTAGCATCTGTGTACCTAACAATCTACCCGTGGCCTCGATCCTCGAATAGTAACCCTTTGCTTTGAGCTGACTTTATATACCAAACAATGTGAATAACTGCATCCCAGTGACTATCATAGGGAGAATCCATAAACTGAGTCACAACACTCACCGAAAAGAAATGTCAGGTCTAGTCACTATGAGGTAATTCAATTTACCAACCAACCTCCTATATCTCGTAGGATCTCTAAGAGGCTCCCCCTGTCTAGGCAGAAGCTTAGCAATCGGATCCATAGAAGTGTCAACTGGTCTGCAGCCCATCATTTGAGTCTCCTCAGGAATGTCTAAGGCATACTTCTGTTGTGAAATAACAATACCTGAGCTAGACTGAGCGACCTCGACACCTAGAAAATACTTTAATCTGTCCAGATCCTTAGTCTAGAAATGCTGAAAGAGATGCTGTTTCAGATTAGTAATACCATCTTGATCATTCCAGTAATAATAATATCATCAAATTAAACCACCAGATAAATACATATTAAGAGCAGAATGTCGATAAAACACATAGTGATCAGCTTCACTATGAGTCATGCCGAACTCCTGAATAACTGTGTTGAACATACCAAACCAAGCTCGAGGGGATTGTTTCAAACCATATAGTTACCTGCACAATCGGAGACCAGTAGACTCCCCCTGAGCAACAAAACCAGGTGGTTGCTCCATATAAACTTCTTCCTCAAGATCATAGGGGAGAAAAGCATTCTTAATGTTTAACTGATAAAGAGGCCAATGATGTACAGCAGCCAAGGACAAAAAGAGATGTACAGATGCTATTTTAGCCACAGGAGAGAAAGTGTCACTATAATCAAGCCCAAAAATCTGAGTGTAACCTTTTGCAACAAAATGAGCCTTAAGCCGATCAACCTGGCCATTCACCAACTTTAACCGCATAAATCCAATGATAACCAACAGTAGATTTACCTGAAGAAAGAGGAACAAGCTCCCAAGTGCCACTCGCATGTAAAGTAGACATCTCCTCAATCATATCTTGTCGCCATCCTGGATGGGATAGTGCCTCACCTATAGACTTAGTGATAGAAATAGTGGACAAAGATGATATAAAAGCATAATGAGGGGATGACAAAGGATGATAAATTAAACCGACATAATGGGTATTAGGATTAAGTATGGATCGTACACCTTTACGGAGTGCAATTGGTTGAGTAAGAGGAGACAAGTCCACAGTAGGCGCAAAATCTGATGCAGGATGTGAATCACTTAGGCCTGACGCTGGACGTGGAGGGCGATGATAAGTCAAGAGTGGTGGAGCTATAGAAGGTTAAACTGGAGTAGGTGGTGGAATTAGAACTATAGGTGGTGGAATTGGAGCTATAGGTGGTGGAGCTGCAACTGGAGTTGTAGGTGGTGGAGTTGGAGTTGTAAAGGAAGATGAATGGGAGATAGTGACTGAATCTCCAAAAGATGAAACTGGTAGCACCTCAGAAATATCTAAGTGATTACCTGGACCTATGAAATATGATTGGGCTTCAAAAAAGGTAACATCAGCGGACATTAGGTACCACTGGAGGTTAGAAGAATAGCATCGATACGCCTTTTGTGTTCTCAAGTAACCCAGAAATATGCACATCAGAGAACGAGGAGCTAACTTATCTTTTCCTGGAGTAAGGTTATGAACAAAACACATGCTTCCAAAGACACGGGGTGGAAGAGAGAATAAAGGCAAGTGGGGAAACAGGACAGAGAATGGAACTTGATTCTGGATAGCTGAAGATGGCATACGATTAATACGATAGCAAGATGTAAGAACTACATCCCCCCATAAATGCAACAGAGCATGAGATTGTATGAGTAGGGTATGAGTAGTTTCAATAAGTGCCTATTCTTTCTTACAGCTACCCCATTTTGCTGAGATGAGTACGGACAAGATATTTGATGAATAATCCCATAAGAGTTCATAAACTACTAAAATGGACATTTGATAAATAATCCCATGAGAGTCCATAGACTGCTGAAATGGGAAAGAAAAATACTCTAGGGCATTATCACTATAAAATATGTAGATAGAAAACCCAAATTGATTTTAAATTTCAGCGTAGAAGGTCTAGAAAACAGAAAACAACTCAGACCGATTTTTCATCTAAAATATCCAAATGCACCTGGAATAATCATCTATGATACTGACAAAGTAGTGGAATCCCAAGGTAGAACTGACCCGACTAGGACCCCAAACATCTGAATGGACTAAAGTGAAAGGTGACTCTGCTTGATTATCAAGACAACGAGGGAAATCGGAGTGGGTATGCTTACCGATCTCACATGACTCACTCTAAAGTGGACAAGTGAGATAAACCAGATACCATTTTCTGAAGTTTTGACAAACTGGGATGTCTCAACCATTTATATAATAAATCTGGTGAACCAGTAACAAGACAAGGTATTAAAGGAAGACAAGAGTGAGTCCATATGATTTTGCAAGGATAAGGTATAAAGTCCATCTAATTCATGCCCGGTACCAATGATCCTCCCCATACTACGTTCCTATATAAAAACATAGTCATCAAGAAATAAAATGATGCATTTAAGTGATTTGGCTAAGCGACTAATGGTTATGAGATTAAAATGACTATTGGGAACATAAAGATCTGAGTCCAAAGGTAAGGATAGAAGTGGGATTGCTTGACCTATTCCAGTTGCCATGGTTTGAGATCCGTTGACCATTGTGACTGTTGGAAGAGATTGAGAATATGAAATAGTAGTGAAAAGAGATTTGTTACCAGAAATATGATCAGATGCACTTAAATCAATGATCCAAGACTCAGAAGTTGAAGATTGAGAGACACAAGTCACGCTACTATCTGTTTGAACAATAAAAGTTATCCCTGAAGATGTCTGTTTACATTCTTCGTACTGAAGGAACTCAATATAATTTAATAAAAAAACCATCTGGATTGGATTCAATGAATTGGATCCAACAGATAATAAGTTAAAGGGTTCTGATATGAATGCCATTATATTGTTGCACCGAAAAAGCAAAAATTTTCTGGAAATCACTGTTCACGCAGGAAAAATAACTATTCACATCGGAAAAATATAAAAGTGGTCGGAATTTGATTTAAATTGGATGGGTATGCTTGGATTTGCAAGGAGAAGACACTGCCAAGAAGGAGTTTTCCCAAATTCTGGACGGAGACTGCCCCACGCACCGGTGCGTGGACGTCGGAGCTTTGCCGAAGAAATTCTCCGGTGGCGCATGAGGGCACGTGCGTCCTTTTCTGCCAGAGATTTTTTTACAGGTTGGTCACCAAGCTCTGATCTACTTCCTAGTGGTGTTGGTTTTTGCACAACACTGACGGATAGTGGCCTTTTACTTGCGGCAGACTTGTGTTTGCCAGAAAAAGCCTTCCGGTTGACCGATTTCTCTTGTCGGAGTCATTGGAATTTATGCACAGCGATAAACTCTCGCGATTGCTCTGATACTATGTGAGAAAGCACGGGAGAAAATATTTTTTTTAATTAAAGTATTGTACAACCCTATTTGTATACAATGATTACATAATAATAGGTATCTACTTCCCGATGTGGGACACTATACATGACTAACTACTTAATGTGAGCACGTAATTTTTTTCCTATATGAATTACTCCCACAAATTCAAAATAAAATAATTTCTTCATTGTTTGCAATTTTGTAGATTTTTGTGGTATTTTTTGTCAATTGTTTGCATTTGTCTATGCATATTTATTTTGTTTATTTCATAAAAAATACAAAAAATATGTTACATTTGCATGTAGGATTTAATTATGAATTTTAGGATTAATTAAAAAATTAGTTGTTTTATAAAAAAGGGAAAAATCACAATAATAGTTTAATTTGCACTTTTAATCTTAATTTTTTATTTTTGAGTAGTTTTTTTAATTTGTTTTCTTATTCAATTGGGATAGTTATTATTTAGCATTAATTAGTGTTTTGGTAAGATAATTTGATATAGGATTTTATTTTAATTTTGGGAAAAAGAAAAGGATTTTAAAAGGAAAATGAGATAAGGAAGGCTTTGGGCCAGATTAATTAAGTCCTCTCCAAGCCCAAATGATTCTTCTCTGAAACCCAACCAAACCTGCCTAATACCTATTCCCAAACCCGGCCCAAAACCCACTCCCAAAGTACCCGGCCCCCCATTCATCCAAACAACCTCGTTTCGTTGGGAATCATCTGAGCCATTGATCTTGCCCAAATCAACGGCTGGGAACTGAGCCGTCACTTATTATATAAGTGTCTGAATCAAGCCCCCCCCCCC